>ML410393.1:66107-110743 GCA_005239525.1 Nicotiana knightiana
CCCCCCCCCCCCCAAATCATTCAGTGTTCGACAGGAAATTCTACAAAGCAATGCACGTGACAATTTCATAAATAGAGAACAGTTTCCAGCGAGCAGAGCATATCTAAATTGATTGCACTGTGATACCTGGGCAATATGTTTGGCGGAGATGAGTTCAACCATAACCATAGAAGCATGCCACCCATGTTTCAGACCAAATATTTCAATATATCCATCATCTGCATGGGCTTCAACAAAACCCCTCTGAAATTTCAAAAGCAAGTGAAAAGAAGTCAATATTATTGTTTGTAAAATGTTACAGTGGATAATGCCTTCGCTTATTTTAAAATTCGCAACTGATTCGTTGAGTAGGATACAGCACTTGGGGGTCTTCGGCTCTCATTGAGCTCAATCTTAGCATGGACAACAACATACCCAGTATTATCCCACACCGTGGGGTCCGGCGAGGGTAGTGTGTACGCAGACCTACCTTGTGAGGATAGGGAGGCTGTTTCCAATAGATAGAAAATTCAGTACCCTCAAAGACAGCTCAATTGTTTATTTTTTCAGTATGACATAACATCATATTCAGTATTTCAAGCGGAAGGCGACTAAAAATGAAGTTGCTTGATTAAATGAAAGGAACTATCAACTTCTTCTACTTAAAATGTCCAACGAATTTTCAGCCAAAAATCCTAATTGACCAAACATGTCTATTTGTCTACCATGGGCCTGATTTAAGTCAATAGAGGTTCTTACAGCCCTCTGGATACATAGTCCTAAAAGTAAAAGGACAAATGCAAAATGGAAGTGCGTCATCATTAGTACAAAAGCCACCGTCTGATGCATCTAATAAAAAAAAGAATACCTTCTCCAAATACTCTGGCTTCAAATTACCCCATGGATTCCTTCCACTGCCATAGCTTGGAAGATTCAAAGTGACTATAGACCGAACACTACAACATGAAGGAATGTAAAGGTCAAGTAAAAGGAATGTATATATATAAAACTTCAAAACATGTAACAATTCATTAGAAGCACTATTATCAGAATTATGTTTCAGTATGATGGCTATATTTGTCAAAATATTCCGAGAAAAATTGAGGAATCCAAGTGATTCTGCATCTTGTGATGGATTTTTTAGTACATTGCTCAAACAGACACCACAGGATGAATGTCAACCTTGAAGGGATAGGGACTTGCTCCCACTTTGAGCTATTGACCTTCTTGACATATAACCGCAGAATGTTATTTAATCCCCTGCATCAAAAAAAAATACTTCAGGAGATCAGATAATTTTTTATAACCTTCAGGAGATCAGATATATGCTTCAGTAAACTAAACTTAAAACCCAATATATGCTCTAAAATGAGAACAGCAACAATAACAAGCGGGCAAAAAGATCTTTCCAAAAACATTTTCTAAATGAGCTAATTACACAACACCAAAATCCAGTAGAATTGTCCCGAAGAAAAGCTTGGAAGGTAAAACACCATATCTAAAGCCATTGTGTATCGAAAGAAGAGGAAGAAGGCACACATCGTATACCAAATACCGCTTGTGCTATAGCTACCTACAGTAGTATTCACATGGAGTGGAGAGTTAAATTTCTAATCAAGTATAATGCAAGACAACTAGCTCTTATATTTAATTAAAGACACAAATCTTCAAGACAAACTACATTTTGTTATTGAGTTGTTAAAAGTACATGGAAGTGGTTTTCTTGTGCATGACTTTGACCCGAAGAACTGTTAGCTTTAAGATTCTACTATAAATAAGGAGAAAACATGTGTTAAACCAATCTGTCAGGACATGTGTGGTCTTGATAATTGATCTCTTATAGTAATATCATATCAAACCTGTACACGCTATCTTTCATGCCTAAGAATATAAGTATTCTGCATTCAGCAATAGATGTATGTAAATTTGATTACCCAGCTTGACAAGCAACGCTTTTGATCTGAAGTCAATGAGAGATGTATCTTTTTTAAGACTAGGACTAATCGATCCAGGCTACAAATGTCACCAAGCAGGGCCTTACTGATAGATAAAAGAAATGGTTTGTATCTCTAATTTGTTCTGAACCCAATCTATGATGAATTAGACAAGTGAGAGGGAAGCAAATTGTATGATTATGCATGTGGGAAAACAAGGAAAATAGAAACAGTTATGGCATCCGGGATTTGAGTGGATAAGTGAGTGAGACAGTTCCAACCTTAAGCCAGGATCGCTGCTACAAGGTGCAAAGAACCAGCCTTGCTTGCAACTATATCCTGAGTAAATCAACTGCAGTAATATTCTAGTTAGAATCTAGAACCTTGAACCCATGAAATTAAATATAGTATACTTATGAAAAGTAAAAGCATCGATTAGTATACACTTCAAAACTTGTATAAGTCTTCGTAGCAGAAGTTTAAAAGGCAAGTAGTGGCTATAAAACATCAAAGGATGGCAACACTTATGCTGCAGTAAGAACAACAAATCATCTGACAAGCAATACTGACTATAAAACTGCTAGCCATCATATGCATAGAACAAGAGTCTTACGAACTTTCGCTAGATTATTGCATACCACAAACGGAATCAAAGATCAGAACACTATCATAGGATATATTATGCAATTTTCAGTTAGTTACCCAAATACCCTAAATCTTTCAAGAGAAACTGAAGAATTTAAAATTTCCAACGAAAAGTAACCCAAGCAGAAGAAACTGAGTACTGATCCTTCAAAAAAATGGGAGATCAAAACTTTCACTGGTCTTCCTTCAACAGGAGAAACTTCAATTCCTAAACATGTAAGATTCTTGATTTAATAGATATTCTGGTGAGTCTCTCCATTAATAAAAGGTCACACTAAAATCCTTAAAGAAAAACAAGAACGCAAAAGAAAATCCAGATAAACATCCATGCTAGTCACTACAGTTCTTCATAAGAACCAATAGTGGAAACTAAAACAGAAAAGTATTTTCCCCAAGCTCTATCTTCAATTAGATACCCTAGGTGTTTCAGGAACTGATGAGCTATAAATTTTAACAAGACAACATATTCATTGCTTGAATGAATAATGGAATATCCACTTGCAATATTCAAAAATTTGCATAGTCCTCTTACCAAATAAAATGAAAAAGACAAAAATACAAAAATATGGAAGCAATGCGACTAGAGGAAAAATTCAATACAAATACTTTCTTGGTGGTTCGACGGAACGTCAAATTACATACATTGTTCAATTTAAAAAGCACAATTAAAAATATGTCAGCACAGGCATGTGTAACCAAAACTTTGGTCTTTTTCCCAATTTCTAAAATTCACATTAGAAAGCCATCTTGTGCAAATTGATCGCCTAGATTTAAGTGGAAAGAGTTGAGATCCTATTACTTGAATTATAGCTCAGTCGATATATGGCTTCCAAGGTTTTATGGGCCTTTGGAGAAACTTTATTCTGTTAGAGGCCCTTTTAGTGTTCACCAAATATTACACATCTGAGACTGAAGTTTGCTTCACTTCAGACATATTTCCCTTTCCTCGTTAGAGGTGTTGCTGGTACCACATTTCTTCATTTTGAGAAGTATATATGCTTTAACAAGTTGAATTTAAGAAAATAAAAGATCAAGCAACTTTTTAAAATTAAAACTAAAAAAGATGAACCAGTTTATGATCAAGAACGAGAGCGTCAACCTTGTTTGATAGAGGACCTTGAGCAAGGTATGGCTTTTCATTGCGTAGATGGTGAAAACCATAGGCAACTTGCGCGTCCATTCCTGCAATATTAGTGGTAAAGACAAATTGTCACAGCTGCTTGTTTATCACATATTGTTAAACAAAAATAAAAGTAGAAGTATGACCCGGAGTAAGCAAACAGGCAATTTTCTTTGTTGATAACTTTGATTTTATTACCTTGTCTAAACAATGTCTTTTTTTCTCGAGGCAGGGTAAGTTGGTGCTAGACACCAAGAGCCATTTTTTTGTGGTTAAAATAATTTCCCCCCTATCCCAAATGGTTTGGCATCATTTCCCTGTATACAAAATTTTTGGGTTGTATAGGAAAGAGTGCCAACTTATCTAGCATCTGGCCCTATCACTTTAGTAGCAGCAGTAATTATAGTTTCAATAACTCCAAATAACAACTGTTCTCAAAACTATCAAAAGTGGTGGTACAATGGTGGTGATAGAAACTATTTTTTCTGATTTTTAGCAACTCCAAAGACTGACACTGGAAGACAAGTGCTGGTGGAGGGAGTATATGTATTTGTAGAGGCACTGCCAACTAAGAATAGTAACATCAGCTTAAGCTATAAGATTTAATCAAGATAGATAACAAGATATACATAAAGAAGTGGTTTTGCCAATATTGATTGTGGATTTTCTAGTATTCATACAAATCTAAAAGAATTTTATATTTTTCTAATAAAATCAATGACGCTGATCTATATAGACCAGTCACATGTCTTGCCAGATAGCAGCAAATAAATGTAAATAAAGTAATAAATCATGATGTCGAAAGTACTTTGATGCTCTAGTTAGACCAAGTTACTGTTGCACACCTATGCTAAAGTAATTGTAAAATACTCCTTGATAGTAGGACGACTTCTCTGGTAATTGCCCATCAACTTCCAATTCCTGCACAACCAACATCGTAGATGAATTAGTAGAAACAGCTAGAAAATTAAATATGTTCATCATGACTCAATTTAAAGTAATTTTTTTTTTTAAATAAAAAAAAAGATAGAGGTTTATCCTTAAGGCAGTTCATTGACAGAATGAACCTTTGGCATATCCATTCAATCAAAACATGGAATGAAACAAACAAACATACTATACCTTGCAAGCTGACAGATAAAAAAAGATGCATGTACTAAACCAATATATGGAGATTCTCGTTCTAGTTGAGCATCTAACTGTACCAAAACACTAAACACATACGCAAAAGTATATAGGAATTGCTGTAATATTACATTTAGAATGAAAACCATCCAAGTGATACTTAGATGCTAAATTCCCTAACCATATTCCTTGAAGCATAACTAATTTACTAGGACCAATGAAATAGCACTGTATGAACAATAAATGACTTTCAATTGGAGAAGCATAAGTATATATTAACAAATCTACAGCACATTGATTTCCTTAAACTACAAATTGGCTATGCCAAATTGCAAATCTCAGTATCTCACAAGGCACTTTTGGGCCCCAAATAGTATATTAACCATGAAGTTGGTAGTTTAGCACACTGATGACCAAAAGTGGCGAGGAATGACTCATTGACAAACTCCCATTCTGTAAACTGGGGAAAAGACATGCACTGTAGATGCTTCTGGAGTCATCTAGCATGCCGCAAATAGCAGAGTGAGTGAACTTTATGGCTCAACAAACACATGCTTAGATTGTAGGTCCTCTAGTATCAGTTTTCTAGTTGGTGAGTTGGTCATTGGATTCGACAGGCAGCAGCTGCATGCTATTTCGCCAATAATAAGATGAGAGCAGTTGGCATGGAAGAAGATTAAGCAAAGTACAATTTTTAGCACTGTGGATATGGTGTTCATACTAAAAGATCAACAACATATGATAATGAGCTACAAGAAGTATACATCTGACAGGACGTAATAAACTTTATGAAGGAAAAAACATGTAGTGAGAAATTTCCAGAGACAAACGAAATTAGGGAATAGGTTTTGCTCAAGATTACTATACTATTAAGGACGATAATGACAGATTAGGACCAAGACCACCAATGCATGTCCATTCGAGATACCAGAATGAGTTTCAAAACAATGGATAAATCAATCACCTGATCAAGAGATGCACACTCCGAAGGTTTTAAAGAATAAGGTGTCTCCAAAGCTTCCCCAGCTGGCATTGATATTACAAGATTCCAGCTGCAAATCAAAGCTGCTGTTCGATGAAGTTGCTAAGAGTACAAATGATGTTCAAATAATTAAGGTAGAAGAAATGACAACTAAATCTCTTATATCCATCCTAAAGTATACACTGTTTGCAACTGCATGAAATTGATATAAACTCGTGTTCGGTTTTGACACATTGATTTTACTTCTGACACACAGAAAAATAAATTGAAATATTTTCCAACAGTAATACAAAGAATTTTGAGCCTTACTCATGTTTCACGTGATACACGATTAAAAGAAAAAACAGGTTTCAAATTTCAAATAGAAACAACAACAACAACAACAACAACGACCCAGTAAAATCTCACAAATGGGGTCTTGGGGAGGGTAGTGTGTACGCACACCTTACCCCTACCCCGATGGGGTAGAGAGGCTGTTTCCGATAGACCCTCGGCTCAAGGAGACGGAAAAAAAATTCAAATAGAAACATAATGAAAAATAGAAAGTGAAATTTAAACTCTATATATATACTTTTGAAAGCAAATTGCACATCACATTTACAATTTCAGGAGATTGACACCGTGGAATTAGAAAATGGTTTATTAAGAACTATGGATAAAATTAAAATATTCACCTATCTAGACGGCAGATAGGACCATTGGCAACCCTGTCAAGAATTCTTTTCGTGGCCGCCTTCCAGTTAAAAGGAAATGAACCGCCCTGAAAAGAGAAGCCCCACAAATTTCAGAAAAAACTAGTCAGAAGAAGAGAAAGAAAGAACTAATCAAGCAAGTTGGAAAAAGATACCAATAGGAGCTTACCCAACCAAAACTCCTCGATAAATCATTTCCTGTACCAAGTGGGATTATGCCAGTTGGTGGAACTGGCTCCCGGTCTTGTTTCTTGAGCTCTCCAAGGCAGCCAAGTACCCACCCAACAGTACCATCACCACCTGCTGCCTGCAAAACCAGAAAATTACACACATAGCTCCTTGATTACGTTGTCCTTCTTGCAACAGTTAAATAATAACAATCTCAAATGCCAGAAAAAAATGCACTGGGAGAATATATCGTGTTTAAGAAGCAAAAAGGGGCCATAATTATGTTGCGTAGCATGCATACCACGACCCTTATCTTTCCACGAGTCTCTTTTGCACAGGTGTCACCAAGAGCAGCAAACTTCTCCAGGCAACTCAATCCATATTGAACGAATTCATGCGGCTTCACAGCTGAAAGGTCAAAAACCTGGCACAGTTTAACGCAAAGACAGAAAGAAGATCAAAAGAAAAGAAAATCAATGTCATTTGTGAAAGAATGACTATTTAATAAAGATATTACACTATTTAATCATCCAACTAGATGTTTTCGTAGGAACAACCTTACGACACAACCAGCTACTTTCCCCCTCCCAAGTAACTACAAAGCTCAAAGTTTAGACAATAAACAACCAAAGCATAGACGAAGAATATTCAGGAAAAAGTACCTGTATTATTTCTAACATCTTAAATGTAAGAAATTCCTCTCACTTCCAGCGGCACATAATCCAATCACAGATTATGTTCTTGGTAAGCAGAAGAACGGATGGACAGAAAAAAACATCACTCCTAGTATTCTTTTAGGTCTCATGTTGCCAATGATCCTTTCCCACTATATTAAGTAGATTTTTCATTTTGCTTACATGCATCAATGTCACATGGAGATATCTAGACTCGTTATTCCAGGAGAATGAAATGATAGATGAAAATGTTACACGTAGAATCAAAATTGGATGATTGAAATGGAAAAGTGCTTCTAAGGTGTAATGCAACAGAAGGACGCCCACCAAAGAGAACGCTAAGTTTCCTACAGCGATTATAAGACCAACAATGTTATATGAAGTAAATGTTGTGCCATTAAAGTCCAACACATCCACAAGATGAGTCTCCCAGAGACGCAGATGCAAAGATGGATGTGCAATCACAACAACAACAACAACAATAAAAAACCCAGTGTAATCCCACAAGTGGGTCTGAGAAGGGTAGTGTGTACCCAGACCTTACCCCTACCTTTAAGGAGGTAGAGAGGTTGTAGACCCTTGGCCCACGAAAGATAAGGTGGATGTGCAGCCACACAAGATTAGATAAGGTACACCTAAAATCACATGAAAGGAAGCTTTTTCGAAAGACCTACAATTCCTTGGAATCCACACAGTCTTCGAAAAAGATAAAGCATAATGGGAGAAAAAGATCTATAGGCAATACCAATTAGTTAGAAATATGTTTTAACTTATGTTAGTACATTTATTATAAGCGGTATGCCTTCTAGGAGTCTTTTTGCCCTATTAGAGATTTTCATGCAAGTGTAATAATATATAGAGAACCTTTAGTGCTCCCTTTATCCCAATTCATGTGGTAATGTTTGACTGAGCACGGAGTTTAAGAAAGAAATGAATACTTTTGAAACTTGTGGTCTAAAATAAGCCATAGACATTTGTGTGTCTATAAATCATTTCATTAAGGATAAAATACGAATTTTGAAGTTAAATTGTTTTAAATAATTATGATCTTTTTTTTGAATAAACAAAATAGGAAAGTATGATACATAAATTGGGCCATTGAGAGTAATTTTTATTTTGTATAGCATAGGCCTGAGATGAATTTAAAGGAAGGAACATGATTAGTGAGCACTCATATAGCAGAACGTGACTTGTTTGAGATCCAAGTGTAGTTATTGTTGTTTATGCTGTTGCATCAATGTCACACTGGTAAGACAGGGGCAGACGCATGTTAGACTAAGTCTGCAACACTGCTTCATGGGAAAAAAATTCATCTACACATAGAAACGATGTACTAAATAGATAAATATAAATCAGATGACACCTCTTGACGTGATGGGTTGCGTGGTCTGATGGTCGTGAGAGCCAATTTGCATAAAGGAGGTCACTGGTCCGAATCTCACTGTATATGCCTTTTGTGCATTTTTTAAGCCTCTTTTGTTAGAAAGAAAAGATAAAGGTTGTGAGAATCGAACCTTATCCTTCTCTACGGTTAAAATTAAATAAACCAATACACCAAAAGCTGATTTGTCCTAGTTGATGAGATCATAAACAATAATGCTGGAAAGTAATTATTTTAGTAACATTAACAGATTTAGAACCAATAATTCTTAAAAGTATACTCCTCCTGCTCTGTAATCTGCAAATTTTGGGTGATTATTTGCTAGTGTTGCTCTTCTCAACTTCCCTTCTATCATGTCGTTATAATCACCGGATCGAAGATTTTAACTTAATAGGTTCAACTTTTAAAATTCTTATACCAAATTAACTATATTTTTAAAATTAAGAGTTCAAAATCCAATATTTGTTGAAATGTTGTTGTTTTTCACATATATATCTATAATGTATATCAAAAAACTACTAGGTTCGGTTGAACCGCTAGTTGTAGAGCTGCCATTGGTTATACTGAACTATTAACTTCTTTATACATGCTAGCTGATATAACTCCAACCAACATAGCTGCGCAATAAACACCCAGAATTGATATAAAAAATTCTACTAAAAGTTTAAAGTACTACGTAATAAATTGAAAAAGGTAGCCCACATACAAAGAAAAACCTGCATCAATCAAAAAATGCACCAAAATATTTCCTTTTCCCACATGTAATACTCAAACCCACCCACACACACACAGAGAGAGAAAGATAGACATAAATAACACGCGCGCGCAATGCAGAAAGGTTACCTGTTCTTCGCCCATGAGATCCTGCAACCGAGCTTTAAGCTCGGGTCCATGTCTCCCACCACTTTTCGCATTAATAAACACAACCAACGGCGATTCACATGGCTTCGGAATCTCAGCCCCGTCGGCGTGAGTCATATCAAAATGCCGCTTCACGGAATCAACGTCCTTATTCTGAATCGCTTCTCTCATCGCTACCCTTAAATACTCCGGCATCGTAATCCGTTTTCTCAAATCCTCCTTATGTATCGTTACCCCTGCACATCCCATTATTGAATCTATCACCGACGATCTCGACGACGACGTCGCCACCGTGCTCCGACTCGTTGATAAATCTGTTGGTGTCGACTCCGGCGAACCCATGTCAAATGACTAATTTACCCCTTCTTCTCCCTTTTTTAATTGGTTATTAAAAGCCTATAATGTGTTGGATTATTTGTATAGTGGAGGAGGAAGAGAAGGGTGGGGTGTTTGGGGTAGGGGGTGGGGTGGGAAAGTGGAGATGAAGAAAGGTATTGGATATGGCGTTTGAATTTGGTATATGAGTAGAATATTTTAATAAAAGTAGTAATATTTGAAAGAGAATGTTGAGTTTGGAAAAAAAATATATATATAAATACCTGTCACATTATATGGCCTTGATTAAAGACAAAAATTAAGATTTATCTTCAACTAATAGAAATATATAGGAGTGTAAGTTTTTTATATATTGATGGTATAATTAGTAACTAATTTGCTGATTAAAATTTACTGCTAGTATAAGAATTTGAAATTATTATTACGTATAATATAAATTTATATTTATATATGTTCATATGGATGACAGAAAACATTAGCTTAGCGAGTGAAATGATGATAAACGTAACATCAAAGTTAAAAGGTGAAATAATTTAATCATTTTAAATTACTGAACTTTTGAAAATTATACAGAAAATATTGGTGTCAAATTTTATGATACTATTTTACCTAAGAAATGGTAAACCGTTTACCATTTCTTATGGTATGTTTAATTTTTTCAATTAATCAAATAGGATTTGATCCAACTCATTTTTGTATTAATTTATGTATTATTCGATACTTAAGATATAGTTATAATTTTGTCATTATTCATCTTAATATTCGAGAATTTGTCATTTTGTTGGGCATGTTGCATGCCATGTTAATATTTTGCAAAATGAAATAGGACTTTGATCCAACTCATTTGTCATGTTAACTTTTGTAAGATTCTAAAACTAGGATATATTTTTAAAATGTAGTCATTGATGTGCATCTTATTTGTTTAAAGCTTGTCAGGCTGGTTGTTACTTATTGTATTTTATCGTATTGTTACTTTAAATACGATATTTATTTTGGTTGTTACTTAAGTTTTATTGTATTGTATCGTTAAATACGTCATTACGTAACGATGAAATGTGTCACGATTTAGTTTGGTTGCGTCTTTATCTTGTCTTGTTCTCTCATTCCACCTTTCATTATTGTTAAATAGTTTTATTTTATCATTTACCCTACCTTTTTATATAATAAATTTACCCTGTATCATAATTTTTTTTTGTAATATTGCAAGTTTATTTTTTATATTGTTGGTATGTGATATCATGAAACAACATCAAAAGATACAATCTATTCAAACATTGTATTAATCAAATGATACAATACAATACAATACAATACAATATAATACGATACATTATGAAACGATGTGTAACGACCATCGATTGGATGTTGTTACTGAACACTGGTGTCACGACCCAAAATCTATTAAGATCGTGATGGCGCCGGACACCACCATCAGGCAAACCAACCATCAATTAGTTGAAGTAAATTCTTGTTTTAACATTTTCGAAATCGTTATCATTCGCTTACAACCCAATGAGCGATCAAAAATTTATTAAATAAGTACGACAGATAAACAATTCAATTTATTAAACTTAAATCCCAAACACATCCCAAAACCCGGCGACAGAAGTACATGAGCAATTTCTAAGAATTTTACAAATACAACAAAGCTTGTCCGAAATACCAGTGGACAAGGAATTTAAAATAAAAATAAATACAATACGAGGGAGACTCTGTCGGCTGCGAGTCGACTCCGGATAATGCAACTCACCTAAGTCTCCAATGTTGGCCACATCACGGTGAAAGTACCTGTGCAATAAAAATGTACAGCAAGTGTAGTATGAGTACGAAAATAACGTGTAATTAGTAAGTATCCCGCCTAACCTAAGAGAGGTAGTGACGAGAGGTCGAAATTGACACTTGCTATAGGTCAGTTGAGTATAATTAAGTGAGATGCTAAGCATGAGTATCATAGACAAATTTAATAATAATCAAGGATAAGAAATATCAACTTCTTTCACATTTAACAATTTAAACCTTCATCATTTCAGTTGGCAATCTAAAACTTCTTAGGCCAATAAACAGTAAAATTATAGAAAATGCGCAACAAATATCATGCACAAGAAAATGCCGAGGGTTGAACGGCGCGGACCAACAATAATAAATTGTGCACTGCTGAGGGTCGAACGGCTCGAACCATAGATGCATCTATCTGCCCCGCTCGCGAATCGATCATGCGACGCGGTTATACATAAATACTGGGTTATCCTGCTCGCAAATCATACATACGACTCAGGCACCCATATACACATAGTCACACAATAAATCCACATTTTTATCAAGAAGGCAGTTACCCAGGAAAATGGTAAAATTCTCTTTAAATGAACACGAAAAATAGTATTTAAATCTTTATTTTGAAATTCATTTGCCAAGTTTAATAATGTTCAATAATATAACCTTATCAGGAACACAATTATCCACGGAGGAATCGCTTCTCTTTCTAAATGACTAGGAAAAGTACACTCTAGCCTTCTTAGGAAATAAATTACCAATTCAATAGCATTATCAGTCTAATCTTATTGGCAGGATCACATGTACAACACGTGAGGCATGCTAGTGGGTCTTAGACTACCCGGACACAGGTATAATAATAGCTATGCACGGGCTTCCGTCACCTCGTACGTACGTAGCCCCTACAAATAGTAGCACATCATTAATTAGTTTACCTATGGGGACAATCCCCCCTCACAAAGTTAGAAAGGAGACTTACCTCGCTCCGAAATTCCATAACCGGCTTCCAAGCCCTTTTGATGACTCAAATCGTTGCACAACACTCAGAAACTAGCCAAATAACGGCAAACTAATGAAAATATACTCTAATACTTGTTAACAATTCAAATTATACAAATTTCCAACTCCGCTCGAAGAATTGACCAAAATGCCCTCGGGCCCACGTGCATGAATTCCGAAATTTCTCGAAGATAAACTCTACCCATGGCCTTACTAAATCAAATATATAATTTACTCTAATTTTCATGCCCGAATTCATGGTAAAAATTCAAAACTACCAATTCTAGGTTTTCTACCAAAATCTCAAGTTTTCACTAATTTTGCATGAATTTCCATGTTAAAATTTATACATAATCCAAGTATTTAACTTGAAATAGGTGGGAGTCACTTACCTTGACATAGATGATGAAGATGGAGCTCCAAAATCTCCCCTAGGTCGTCTCCCATGGAGGAAATGAGATGAAATGAGCTTAACCCATTTTTCGCAAACTTAAACACTGCCATGCAAGTCTTATTCGCGTTCGCAGGCCTACCCTCGCGTTCGTGAAGAACAAAAATCTCGAAAGGCAAATTCCAAATGCTTCTCAGACAATCTTTAGTAGAAGGATCATAATTTTTTTACAAAACTCCAAGTGACAAATGGTTTAATATTCTAAAAACTAGACTCCAAGATCTACAACTTTCATGATTTAGTCATCTCCCAATTCCTTATAGATTTCGAGATATAAGCTTCCAAAGTCAGCCCTGTGCAACACAAATTTCTTCTTCATTTTCCCGGATACCCTGTAGTGTAACAGCCATATATCTCTGTACACAAATCTAAATTCTAAATGTTTTACTTTTCTAGAAATTAGACACAAAGGGATACAACTTTTATTTTTATATCATCTCAAAATTCCTTATAAATTGCGAGATATGAGCCTCCGAAGTCAGACTTGCGCAGCAGATATTTCTCTTCTTCGCGAACGCGAGGCACTGTTTGCGAACGCGAAGAGCAAAGTCCCTGATGCCAAATTCTTCAATGCAAAGAACAACACCAGACACCAGCATCAGCCATCTCAAATAATCCCGAAATTATCCAAAACCACCCCGAAACACACCCGAGGCCCCCGGGACCCCGTCCAATCACACGACTCAGTCCTATAACATTCCACGGACTTGCTCGAGGCCTCAAATCACATCAAATAACGCCGAAATCACGAATCGCACTCCAATCCAAACTTTATGAACTTTGAAATTTCAAGCTTCTACATTCGATGCCGAAACCTATCAATCCCGTCCGATTGATCCCAAATTTTGCACACAAGTCATATTCGACATTACGAACCTGCTCCAACTTCCGGAATCGCATTCCGACCCCGATATCAAAATTTCCAATTCCAGTCGGATTTCTCAAAAACCTTCAAATTCCTATCTTTAGTCAAATGACTTCAAAATGACCTACGAACATTCGAATTCACTTCCGATCGCGCTCCCAACTCCAGAATCACTATGCTGAGCTATTCCCATGCTCGGAATCCCAAACAGATATCTATAACACCGAAATGCCTTCCAACCCAAATTTATGAATTTTTTCTAAAATGCTATCTTCCATAATATGCGTCGAAAAGCTCCCAGGTTATCAGACTCCTGATCCGAATATACGCCCAAGTCCGTAATCATCATACGAACCTGCGGAACCTTCAATCCTGATTCGGGGGTCATTTACTCAAAATTTCAATATTAGTTGATTCTTCCAACTTAAGGCTTCCGAAACGAGAATTGTCTTTCCAAATCCACCTGGACTTCCCGAATTTCAATTTCGACCATGCGTACAAGTCATAATACCTAAAACGAGGTTGCTCATGATCTCAAACCGTTGAACGACGCGCTAGAGCTCAAAACGACTGGTCGGGTCGTTACAATTGGCCAGTTGTTTTCATGATCGTTCTCTTTGTTCGGCAAGATATGGCAACCATTTTCAAAATAAAATATTAGGACTTTGATCCAACTCATCTATTATACTATTAAATTAGGTAATACTATAAACATAAATTATATACTTTTAATAATGTTTGGATGCAATTTGTTATAATCGTCATTCACATATATGTTGGTCTTTAAGCTTAGTGTAGCTTAATTTTAAGCTTGGTGTAGCTTAAAGAGAGTGAATAGAAAATGGTGAGAAAAGAAATGGAGGGAAGTGAAATTTTGAATTAGTGCACTTTGTCCCTCATTGGAAGAAGGAAAAATCTATATGTATATATAGAGAAGCTCTTCTTCTAGCTCTTCAAGAGTTGAGAAGAAGGCAAGCCTCGCGCCATCGTCGTTGTCGCTCGCTTGGCGTCGATTTCGGCTTTTTGGACAAGGTCCGGTCCGGTCCATTTTTCTTTCCCGGATTATTTTAAATCCGTTTTTAATTTTCCGCAATATTCACACATGTTCCAACAACTATGGCTATTCTGAAAGGTTGCAAAACCTTTTCAGAAACAATACGAAAGTGGCTATAAATATGCCTTGAATCCCAGAATTTTTACTTACTAAATTTTCTGATCTTCTTCTTCTTCTTATTCTGCACAAAATATTCCAGTATGTTTTACGACCATCGAGCGGTTCACCGATCAGCAGAGTTTTTGGTACCGATACGCTGGTGAGTTAAATCGTTCTATCCTGGGAGGATATATTCCAAAACCTCGGGTACTTGAGGGGAATAATTTCCTTAAGACACACTGTGTATTCAGTGGGCTCGGTTTATCCTTATACTATTTTCAGAAGAGAATTGACGTTCTAGTTCTACTAACTTTTCTGTTTCTGTATTTTCAGAAAGTTTACTGTTTTATTTATTTTACAGCAATACAGATTAATAACAATCTTAAGGAAATTAGTTTTTTTATTATATTCTGTATTCTGTTTGTGAAAATTAAAACCTGTGTGGTTTTCTACTCCTGAATTTTATTATTCTGATTTGAAGATATAAAAACTTTATCAGAGTTTTGAAATTCAGAAAACGATTTGAAGAGCATAAAAACTTCATCGTTTTATGTGAAATAGTATATAAAAACTTCATTTTTTATTTATTATACATATTGTTTATTGTTAATTACAGTATTATTTACTGTTCTGGTTTTGCCATTGATTGAACTCTTCTGTTGTTGACAATGAGAAATGGCAATTGATAACGGAAATTCTTCTGTGATGTTACGGCAACGACGATAGTCTCATCAAGCTGGACTGTTGTTCCACCGGCAGAAAAAATGGGGAAATTTTCTGGAGCCAACTTCAAAGGATGGCAGCAAAAGGTGTTCTTCTGGCTTACCACACTTGGTATGCAGAAATTCACTAATGAAGAACCTCCAGTGCCTGTTGCGGACATGCCGGACAACGAGAAGTTCATGATTGTTGAAGTATGGAAGCAGGCAGATTTTCTTTGCAAAGGCTACATCCTAAGCGCTTTAGAGGATGACTAGTATAATGTGTACAATGCGATGAATACTTCGAAATAATTATGGTACGCACTTGAGAAGAAGTACAAGACGGAAGATGCATGCTTGAAGAAATTTGTGGTTGCCAAGTTTCTAGACTATAAAATGATAGACATAAAAAATGTGGGAACCCAAGTTCAGGAGCTTCAACTTATTTTTCACGACCTTATGTTGAAGGTATAGTCGTGAATGAAGCATTTCAAGCGGATACGATGATTTGAAAAGTTGCCTCATTCGAGGAGAGATTTCAAGAACTATCTTAAGCACAAGCGCAAAGAAATGAAGTTGGAAGATCTTGTGATTTGTCTCAAGATTGAGGAAGACAACAAAACAGCCAAGAAGAAGTCTCGTGGAAATTCAACGATCATGGGAGCTAATATCGTTGAGGAGACCGCTCCAAAAAGTAAGAAGGGGAAGAGATCTTCTGGACAGACTAAGGAGCAGAACAAAAAGAAATTCAAGGGCAACTGCCACAACTGTGGAAGAGTTGGTCACAAATCCCCTGATTGTCGTCTCCCGAAAAAGGATAAGAAGAAGGGACAGGCCAACATAGTGGAGAAGAATGATGACATTGATGATCTTTGTGCAATGCTTTCGGAATGCAACTTAGCTGGAAATCCGAAAGAGTGGTGGATTGACTTTGTAGCCACTCGACATGTTTGTGCTATCAAAGAAGCATTTGCGACTTACTCTACTGCTGGTCCCGAAGAAGAGATTTCCATGGGAAATAATTCAACAACCAAGATTGAAGGTTATGGGAAGATATTCTTAAAGATGACTTCCGACAAGGTGTTAACGCTCAACAACGTTCTTCATGTTCCTACTATTAGGAAGAATTTAGTTTCTACTTCTTTACTTGTGAATAATGGATTCAAATGTATATTTGTTTCTGATAAAGTTGTTGTGAGAAAGAATGAAATGTATGTTGGAAAATGCTACCTCACAGAGGGCCTTTTCAAACTCAATGTAATGGTTGTTGATAGTATGAATAAAATTTCAGTTTCTTCTTATTTGTTAGAGTCAAATGATTTATGGCATATTCATTTAGGACGTGTCAATTATAAAATCTTGCGAAAGTTAATTAATTTAGAAGTATTACCTAAATTCGACTGTAATAAATCGAAATGTCAAATATCTGTTGAATCTAAGTTTGTAAAACGTCCTTATAAGTCTGTTGAAAGGAATTCAAACCCTTTAGACTTAATTCATACTAACATTTGCGATATGAAGTCGACACCATCTCGAGGTGGAAAAAAGTATTTTATTACTTTTATTGACGACTGCACTCAATATTGTTATGTTTATTTGCTTAATANGCACCTCAATCCAACGAAATTGCGGAAAGAAAAATCGGACATTAAAGGAAATGATGAATTCCTTATTAATAAGTTCCGAATTACTGTAGAGTTTGTGGGGGGAAGCTATCCTTACAACTAACCGAATACTCAACAGAGTACCCCACAACAAAACGCAATCTATTCCATATGAAAAATGGAAAAGAAAAAAACCTAACTTGAAATATTTCAAAGTGTGGGAGTGTCTAGCAAAGGTACAAGTTCCTTTACCTAAAAGGGTTAAAATCGGACCAAAAATAGTAGATTGTGTTTTCATTGGATATGCTACAAACAATAAAGCATGTCGGTTTTTGGTCTATAAATCCAATAATTCCGAGATTCATGTTAATACGGTAATGGAATCAGATAATGCTGAATTCTTTGAAAGCATTTATCCGTATAAAACTGAATGCGAGTCGTTAAGTGAAAGACCTAAACGACCTCGGGAAGAACCAAAGGAAAATACTCCAAGTGTAGAAGATCCAAGGCGTAGCAAACGTCAAAGAACATCTACTTCCTTTGGACAAGATTTTGTGACATTCTTGCTTGAAAATGAACCTCAAACTTTTAAAGCAGTTATGTCGTCTTCTGATTTGGCGTTTTGGAAAAAGACAGTCAATAGTGAGATTCAATCAATTTTAGATAACCATACATGGTAATTGGCTGATCTTCCTCCTGGAAATAAGCCTTTAGGTTCGAAATGAATCTTTAAACGGAAAATGAAAGTTGATGGCACTATTTACAAATATAAGGCAAGACATGTTGTCAAAGGTTATATACAAAAGGAAGGCCTTTATTACTTTGATACTTACTCTCCAGTAACGAGGATAACATCTATTATGATGTTAGAGGCATTAGCGGCCTTGTATGGTCTTGAAATCCATCAAATGGATGTTAAAACAACTTTCTTAAATGGAGAATTGGAGGAAGAGATTTACATGGAACAACCTGAGGGTTTTGTGGTTCCTGGTAAATAAAATAAAGTTTGCAAACTTTTTAAGTCACTTTATGGGCTTAAACAATCACCCAAACAATGTCATGCCAAATTTGATCAAACAATGTTGCCAAGTGGGTTTAAAATCAACGAGTGCGACAAATGTGTTTACGTAAAAACACTCCAGGTCATGAATTCATTGTTTATATGTTGATGACATGTTGATAATGTGTGAAAGCATGTCAGATATAAATGCTACAAAGTGCATGTTGGCTAGCAAATTCGACATGAAAGACTTAGGAGTTGTTGATGTGATCTTAGAAATCAAAATTCACAAGATTGCGCAAGGTCTAGCATTATCACAGTCTCACTACATTGAAAAGGTACTTGACAAGTTCAAGTATTTGGATTTCAAAATTGCCAAGACTCCAATTGACGTGAGTTATGCACTTCAAAAGAATGAAGGTGAAAGTGANAAATGAATTGTACGCGACCAGATATAGCGTGTGCTATTAGAAAATTGAGTCGATTTACAAGTAATCCCAATCAAATACATTGGATGGCAATGAAACGAGTTTTGGGGCATCTAAAACATACCCAAAACTATGCTTTACATTATAACAAATATCCCTCCGTGATCGAGGGATATAGTGATGCAAATTGGATCACCGCATCATCTGAAGTTAAATCCATGAGTGTATATATTTTCACAATTGGGGGTGGAGCAGTGTCTTGGGAATCATCCAAAAAAATGTGCATCGCCAGTTCTACAATGGAATCTAAATTCATTACTTTAGATAAGGCCGGTGAAGAAGCTGAATGGCTCCGGAATTTCTTGGAAGATATTCTATTTTGGCCCAAACCTTTGGCACCTATTTGTATACATTGTGATAGTCAAACGGCAATAGGGAGGGCAGGGAGCGTTATGTATAACAGAAAATCTCGTCATATACGACGGAGACATAATACCATTAGACAACTATTCTCTAGTGGTGTTATCACAATTGACTATGTAAAGTCAAGAAATAACGTGTCGCCACTTACAAAAGGCCTATCTATAGAGACAGTTGAAAGATCATCAAAAAGAATGGGGTTAAGGCCTAGGACAAGTCATCATAGCGGTAACTCTACCTAGCAGACTGGAGATCCCAAAAGCTAAGTTCAAAGAGATCAAACAAAGTCATGAATGACGTTTCAACATTGTCAAATAACTCAACCCATTCTCGTGATGAAGATAATGTTCAGAAATCAAGGTAAAGCATTAAGGCTTTTTGATGAGTCAATAAAGCTTAAAGCTTTTTAATAATTTGCTAAGTCTAGAAGGATATGACCAGATTTCGTGTCTTTAGGATTACACGTTTAGGAATCATCTATGTGAGTGTGAAGTGTAAGCCGCTTCAAGGGAATGAAAGTAAAGACCCATTCTCTAAGCACTCATGAAACCAGGCGGTGTTCATGGCTGAAACGAACACAACTCTGATAACCATAGATGGTTAAGGATTGATTGTGTGACTTATGTTGTCTAGGTATACTACAAAGCTCGGCGGTTCAAATATATCAAGTCTACCGATTGACCGAGTATATCCGATATAAGTTCACTACGGAAAGTTCAAAAGGAAACCTACTTATCCAGATACAATTAATTCTTGCATGTAAAACACACACACGTTCGTGCATTCCTTTATTTTATAGCCATTCCCCATTCACGTGGGGGATTGTTGGTCTTTAAGCTTAGTGTAGATTAATTTTAAGCTTGGTGTAGCTTAAAGAGAGTGAATGGAAAATGGTGGGAAAAGAAATTGAGGGAAGTGAAATTTTGAATTAGTGCACTTTGTACCTCATTGGAAGAATGAAAGAAAATCTATGTGCATAGATAGAGAAGCTCTTCTTCTAGCTCTTAAAGAGTTGAGAAGAAGGCAAGCATCGCGCCGTCGTCGTCGTCGCTGGCTCGGCTCGGCTTCGGCTTCGGATTTGGATTTGAATTTGGATTTGGATTTGGTCAAAGATCGATTGATTGATTAATCTTTTTCGACAAAGGTCTGGTCCGGTCCGTTTTTGTTTCCCAGATTATTTTAAATCCGTTTTTAATTTTTTCGCAATATTCACACATGTTCCAACAACTATGGCTATTCTGAAAGGTTGCAAAACCTTTTCAGAAATAGTACGAAATTGGCTATAAATATTCCTTGAATCCCATAATTTTTACTTACTAAATTTTCTGATCTTCTTCTTCTTCTTCTGCACAAAATATTCCAGTATGTTTTACGAACATCAAGTGGTTCGCCGATCACCAGAGTGTTTGGTACCGATACGCTGGTGAGTTAAATCATTCTATCCTGGGAGGATATATTCCAAAACCTCGGGTACTTGAGGGGAATAATTTCCTTAAGGACACACTGTGTATTCAGTGGGTTTGGTTTATTCTTATACTATTTTCAGAAGAGAATTGACGTTCTAGTTCTACTAACTTTTCTATTTCTGTATTTTTAAAAAGCTTACTGTTTTATTTATTTAATAGCAATACAGATTAATAAAAATATAAAATTTGTATATTTTAGTTACGAAACAAACGTGAATAAAATGATAGTCAGGTGCACAAAGCATCCTGCATTAACGGCTCGAACTCGTGACTTATAGTTAATTGAGATAACTTTACCACTATTCCAAGTCCAAAGCTACTATACAAACGTGAATATTGTGCTAAGATTGGTTTGATTAGGTTCCAAATCAATATAAAAATAAATATAGGTGTTATGAAACAATAAAAGAAAAAGAAGAGTATTGCAGAGAAAAATAGGGAGAGAGAATTCTTATTGATATTGGATGAATTACAATGGAGTAGGACCCCTTTATTTATAGGAAAAGAGTGACTTAGCCACCAAGTAAATCCCAAAGATCTCTCTAAAATATAGGCGTTCACCTTAAATAGAATTCTATTTATAACACTCCCCTTGAGTATCTATTCGATAGATTACGTGCCTCATTAAAACTTTAACTAAAATAAAACCCAATGGGAAAAAAATTCTAGATAAGGAAAAAGAGTACACATGTTTAGAAATATGCCTTTTAGTTGCCTCGTTAAAAACCTTGCAAGGAAAATCCAGTGGGACAAAATCTTTGTAAGGGAAAAAGAGTACAATACATATTAACTCCCGCTGATGAGAGCATCAATTCACATCCTTGGGCTTTCGCATCCCAATCTTGTGCACTAGCTTCTTGAAGGTTTATGTCGGTAGAGACCATGGTGAATAAATCACACATATTAACTCCAATGAATATGTTGCACTTTGAAAATTCTCGCTATCACATTATCATGCTTATAGTTATAGCAAGATAGAAATGTGCACAAATTGTACTAAGGATGTAGTGCTTCATGACCAAGAATTTTATATGCTTTAAGAAATTTAAATTCTTCATGGATTGTCATATAAGTTAAATCATATAAGCCATATGAATGGACTTTATATGCATATCAAGTTTTATGTCATGCTAGACATATAAGATAGATAAAAGTGATTGCACTCGTCATTGACTTTATACTTTTAAGTGTTTGAACTACATGTCCAGAACTACATGTCTTTCATATGAAACCAATTCTATTTGAATTGTGTCTCTTGTATTTGGCCAATATTTTTATGTCTGTATTCGACAGACTTGAGGTCCTCATCTATACTTAGCGCTATCATAGATGCCGACGACGAACATTTTATATCGGTTCCAATATGTTTTCTATAAAGACATAACATAGAGATCTCTTCATTCATATTTCCAGGTACCTGAACCTCTCCTTAGATTTTATGAAGTGTTATGTCATGTGATCTTCTATATCACTTGCCTCCTTACTATGATCATTTTGATCGTTTGCTCATCTTCTTTATCAAGAATTCTATTTGAAACTGATTTGTCTATATGCTTTAAGTGTAACATGAATAGACTTTGTCCTTCTAAAACTTATTCTAATATGAGCATTTTCAGTGAGAATATAGTTACTTTCTTTGGGCCAGCAAATGTGTCCGGAATGCTTTGCAATAGAATTATCTTTTTATGAACTTCAAGTTCATAGTATCTTCAAGGATCTAGAGGTACAAATGATAATTCATTCCACGTAACCTTTTCTCAACTGTTTATTTTGCCTCCCTCTCGTGTTAGAAAAGCTAACTTTCTTCCTCAATTTTGGAAATCCATCTTTGTGCATTATGGTGTTAATCAAAATATACACCGCACATCAATAATAATAAGATGAAATTATTTGGTTTCTGACTCTGAACCACTTGTGAGGGAGAATATAATATACTTTCGTATATAATGTATATCAAACTGATATAAATAACTTTGTTCTCATAAATAATAGTTTAGCTATTAAGTGGAGGCACTCAATAAATTATTTTTCTAAACTAGTTGTGATGTAAACCAACTTATCAAGATAAACTATCTTGAATAGAAAATCTGAAAATTATGCTCTAAAATAAATTATTGAGCAAGTTACCTCGCAAACACCAGGTTGCAGGTTAATAATAATCGCACATGTAACCATCTCATAGATGCATCTTATGTGGTATACATGGCAGGTGAATGAGCCCTATTCACCTTTGATATTTCCAGCATTCATGGGATTCAATCCCAATTCTAGTTGATCTATTAATTAATGAGAACAAGCAACATAAGAGAATTCATAAAGAACTTTCTAGTTCTTTAATATTTACCCATGCGAATTCTATTTTATTTTTGCACATCATACTTAAATTGATGTGGCTAAACTGATTATGCCAACTGGATAAATTATCAATATTGATAAACTTCAGGTTTACACCGTGACGTGCGCAATTATCAATAAACTCCAAGTTTATTATGATACGAGTTTTTATATCAATAAAGTCCACTTTATTGTGGCATTCTTTTGTTTATGTAGTACAAACTAGAGAATAAAGCGGGTAACTTTTCACATACATCTTACCCCGCAACAAGTTATAGTATTAGAAGATATTAAATCTTTCTTTTATTTATAGCCTCAATATAACCAACCGCTTTTGCGAATACTTTAAAAACTCAATAAATTTCTTTGAGACTTAATACGACACAATAAATTGACATGATAGTCAATTGTATCCCTCCAAAATAGTAATAATTGGCTCTTCCAGAGCTCTCAATTAATTTTTTACCACATATTCATCATCTATATGGTGAATAAACGTTTAAGGAGAAAGTTATACCATTATGGTCATGGTCAAAATTATATGCAAGATCTATTTCTTGCATTAGCGTTGTCTTTTAATGATCACATTGCCAAAATATTTGGCATAATCACAATAGGTACGTGATCAATGACCATTCATGCCATAATAATGACATTATTTTCTTATTTCATCTCAAACCTGCTCTTAGAGGTGAGTGTGGCATATTCACTACCACTAGCACATTCATATTCTTCCAAGAATGAATATGTATTCATAAATCAGATGTTGTCACATTCACATCATGAATGGACCATAATCATCTATATGTGCTTTACAAAATCTTATGTCAAATTGATGACAAATATTACTTTCACAGAGTGAAGGATTATTTTGAGAATCTTTATTATTTTTCATCATCACAATGATGACGATTATAATTTCGTCTATTGCCACATCCACATCCATTGATACCTTCACGGTAATAATTTTATCTTCTTTCAGACTTATTACATATTGCTATCACATTCCCTTAAGGGGAATGAGAGTGAAGCAAACTTAATGGGACGGGTTTCCACTTCTTTGCCCATAATCATACATGAATTTGATCAAGGCAAGACATAGAAATTTTACCACTTCGGACGGTTATAATTTCTTGCAAACTCTAGATTTAAGTTTTATGGGTTCAACCTTTAAAATTTTAGTATTGAAGGCATTGTCTTTTTAAAGTTATGGGTTCATATTGTTATTTATATATTAGTGAATTTTATAAATTTATGGTAAACATCAAAAATACTGGATTCAGTTGAACCTGGTGCCGATACACTACATCCGCCTCTGAATCCTTACACTTGATCTTGTAAGGAGGAGGAGTAGGGGTTATGAACACTTTCTGCACTGCGATAACAATATCTGCTCTACTAACGGCCAAGTTATCACCAGAAATATTCCCACTAGTTTTCAAGTAATCAATCAGGTTGCCTTGTGTGAGTTTTTTGTTCATCTCTATTGATGTGTTGAAGTATGTTTGTGTGAGTTTTCAAGTTCATTTTCGACTTTTCTCGTAAACTGCAAGCTAATATTTACACAACCAGATTACTTCAGTAGGTAACCGCATGTTAATATCTCTATGATGTTAAATGGTAACTTGATAGCAATGGTAACTTAATAGTGGATCACAAAACTACACTATTAGTCAAATTCTGTTGTAAGATTCGAAATAAAAGGTACTATGTAGGCCTTTGGACATAAAAATTGTAATTTAAAAAAAAAAATAGTATTTGAAATTTAAAATTATATTCTGACATGCATTTCACTTGAAAAGATGTTGCAGTTTTGTGAGTGGGAAAAAAATTAAATTTTTTGAAAAAGTGATCAAAATCCTATTTGGTTTTTGATAAACTCATTTTCAAATTTTTTTTAAAAACTTGCAAAATTTCATGGACAAACACTTTTAGAAAAAAAAATGAAAGAAAGAAAAAATAATTATGGACAAACGGGGCCTTGATAATACTACCGATAATATGGTATCCTATTGCACTTTATATGGTATAACCTTTTTTTCCCCTATTTTATATATCAAACACACAAAAGTACCCCCGAGAAATAAGGTTAAGTACTACAGTCAAACATCTCTATAACAGTCAGGGACGGATCTACATAGAGGAGAAGGGGTGGTACGTCACCCCGCGCTCGGATAAAAAATACATGTATATAGTACTGTCTTGCAGAAAAAGATATATATTTAATGAGTGGCATCCTAAGTAAGTAAATGGTCAGATGTGCCATAGTCAGAGACCCACCTTTCCAACTAGCACGCGCAGGATCGAGATTCATTAACGGCCAGTCAATTGTACTTTTCATCTTGACCCTACTTTTCTTTTTCCATTTCTTTTTTCAGTTCTTCTCTTTTTCTTAATTTCTTTCATTTTCTTCATCTTTTTATTTATTCTTTTTATACAACCTCATTTTTATATTTTGAATTAAATATTTGCTTCCCTTTTTCTTAATTTCTTTAATTTTCTTTATCTTTGTATTTATTCTTTTTATACAACCCCATTTTTATCTTTTAAATAATATATTTGCTTCCCTTTTTCTTAATTTCTTTAATTTTCTTCATCTTTGTATTTATTCATTTTATGAAACCTCTTTTTTATGTTTTGAATTATATATTTGCTTCCCTTTTTTCTTAATTTCTTTAATTTTCTTTATCTTTGTATTTATTCTTTTTATACAACCCCATTTTTATCTTTTGAATTATATATTTGCTTCCCTTTTTTCTTAATTTCTTTAATTTTCTTTATCTTTGTATTTATTCTTTTTATACAACCCCATTTTTATCTTTTAAATTATATATTTGCTTCCCTTTTTCTTAATTTCCTTCATTTTCTTCATCTTTGTATTTGTTCTTTTTATACAACCCCATTTTTATCTTTTGAATTATATATTTGCTTCCCTTTTTCTTAATTTCTTTAATTTTCTTCATCTTTGTATTTATTCTTTTTATACAACCTCATTTTTATCTTTTGAATTATATATTTGCTTTCATTTATTTTCTAGATCTTAAAATTAATTCTTATTTAGATATGGTTTTAATCATTGTTCTTTTTAACCATCTAATATTATTTTTCCCTTGATTTTAGATAAAACAACAAACATCTTCAGTTTGATTATCATGTATTAATTATGCACCAATAATCTTGTAATGAAAAATAATTTAAAAGATGAATCTGAACCGAATTAAGTCAAGAAAGAGCGAACCAAGCAAATGAATACTCTAACTCAATCTTCTTGATAGCGGTAGATTTATATTTAAAATAGCCTTTTGCAGAAATGCAGGGTAAGACTGCATAGAATGGACCTGTGTGGTCCAGCTCTTCCTCATACCCCGCACATAGTGGGAGCTTAGTGCACCGAACTACCTTTTATAGGGGCACCTGGAGCCATCAAATTCTGGATCCGCCTCTAATAACAACTTCATTTGTTCCGTATATTATTGAATGTTATAGCGAAGTGCTATTATAGAGAACATATATTATAACATAACATGACGTTGACTCCAGAAAAACTCGACTTTTACAGTGAAATGTTGTTATATTGGTCGATGTTATTATAGAGAGGTCTGATATATATACTGATGGTATAAAAATATTTACATTATTAGGCCAATTAGAAAGTAAATATAAGTCAATCTCTATGGTAAATTACTTGTTAACTAGGTAAAAATAAAAATGAGAATAGATCTCTTATAATAGATTTTACTATATTTTTCGTGTAAAATACTAAGGCCAATATAAGATAACTTCAACAATAGAAACAAGAAATGACTGTTGATTTCAAATACTATGATACCCCAAAAAAAACTAGCTATATTTAATTGCCTTCTTAAAAATCAATATGATATTATTTGCTAAATGTAACGAGAGCATACATATAGAAACCATTCATCACTGAGAGATACAATGGGATGAATAGAAATAATCAAAATTTTGGGTTCGAGTTCTGAAAATAAAAAAATTTGACTGGAAATGCTTCCCCTTTTTTGGTAAGAAGAGGTGGGCATGAACTCACGAACACAAAAACTAATGCTTTCCGTTTAATTGATCTTACGTGGTGCAGTACGAATAGTCGAGGCTTCAAAACGAGTACACGACATTGGGGAAAAACAAAATATTTATAGAAATCATTATTTTTAAAATAAAAAAAAAATTGTTGCAATTATTGTTTTGTTTTAAAGCTGGGAAATCGCATGATGAATGATTGGAGAGAGATTCTAAGACAAATTTGGACTCCGTTAGACTTACAAATATAATACTAATCGAAAGATAGCTTTGTCCCACTTACAGTTTGACCAAAAAGTGTTAAACTCTTTGTTAAACTAATTAAATAAATTGATAATAGGTAAAACCTAGTTAAACATAATAAATCCTATATTTAAGATTAATAGATATCAATGATATGGGACCGCCTTTGAGATTATTAAATACCTAGGATGTACTCATGATTGTTAATGAATGAGAGAATAATGGTAGGCAATAAATACGATAAATGAAAATAAATGTAAATCAGAGGAAAGATTCACCCAAATATTAAATGATGTGGATGACTCCTACATCTGACAACAACGTGTGATAACTAAATATGAGGATGAAAAAAGTGTTCTTGAATCTTGTGAGTGGAAAGACAGAATAAACAATGAAATCAATCACGACAGCAGGCAAGCTTTTGGTATATTCTCTCAATGTTAAGCTTCTTACAAGTGTTCTTATCAGAGAAGTGAAGATCCCCCTTTTGTTCCCTATCTCTTACTATTTATAAGAGATATTCCTAGGAAACCCTAAAAAGTACAATCAAGGGAAAATTCAGTAGAATATTATTTTTCGTAATTCTAAGACTATCCTAGTCGTTACCACTACTCTCGGTCTCGGTTTTGGTCTCTCACTTGGAGACTCCTCGCTATTGGGCCCTGCTCGACCTCGGCCATAACTCGTTCATTTGCATTCGATGAACCTAGTCGGATTTTGACCCATACAGTTAGTCCTTTCTCTTACTGAGATCGTCTTCTAGGTCGACCTTAGTGACCAGACTTTATCAGCAGCCGTTCAGGAGAAATCCCGACAAGATGTCCGAGAGGAAGTGATCATCGTCGAAATTGTGACATTTCATTCTAAGGGTCGTGGTCAGTGAGGTAGGCATAGGATGACGTCACGACCACATGCGTCATCATTGTGCCTCTTCCCAATGCACAACATCGTTTCTTGAGCCTTTGCCGCTTCGATTCTAGGGCCACTGATGGTTATTTGCACCGGTTCGAGCGCCACGGTTGTCTATGAAATAGAGGGGGGGGGGGAGTTTCTAAGTGAAACTTTCGCATTTTCTAACTTCACCTCTGCATTTTGCTTCTTCTTCTTCTTCCGTAGTTCTTGCTCTCTATTTCTTCCACTGTCAACACCCTTTCTCTTCCGGCTCCACCACACACACTATACCGAAAAATGACTAACTCGATTCCCAACTTTGAGACAGTCTCTGATGCTACCCCATTATCGGTGTCCATGCCCTCTAATAGCGGAGTACCCATGATTTATGGAGGATGAGAGCTTCCCACTGTAGAGGAGGTCGTTCCCCGTAATCCAACTTCCAGATCTAACTTCTCTAAGGAACCCGTTCCGGACCTCGTGCCGGTAAAGTACGAGATGGAGCTGAAGCATATCTCCGCCCTCAGATCCAAATTCCACATCCCTGCCCATATTGATATCATTTCGGTGGGGTACAACGTGATACAAGTTCATCGTCCCGGGTACTGTGCATTCTATGCCTACCTGTTCTTAGTGGGCTATTCTCTCCCTCTTACTCCATTGGCGGAAGAGTTCTGCCCTTTTTACGGAGTCTGCCCGGCTCAACTTTCCCCCTATCTTTACAAAAAATTTCTCATGTTGACGAAATTCGCGGAGCTGGCAGGCTCCGAAGTCTCTATCCGTCACCTGTTGCAACTTTTCGCGTCGAGCTTCTATAAAGGCACAATGATTCATTCTCGCCACTGCAGAACTAAAAGGTTGGTGGCGGGGATGGATGACAAGGCGAACCGCCGATTTTCATTCAGCTATTTCTACATCAAAATCGAGCACGTGGTGGTGAACCCAAGCGGGTTCCCTGAGTTGTGAAATATTGCTCGTAAGTATTTTTACTATTTGAAGTACGTTTTCTCACTTTTCTTCGTGTTTTGTGACTCATCATATTTTTTTGTAGCTGAGAGACATCCACCCTCTCTGGTCGCCAACATCAGCGACTGCGTAGCCCGCATCCTGCCTCACACTGTGGGGATTCGTGACTAGGCGTCCTTCAATAAGAAGTTCGGGCCCAAGCCTTCGACCGGTAAGTTAGATTCCGGCTTTATAATCATTTCTACCTTGTTATATCCTGTTATTATTCATTATTATTTTTTATATGGCTCCCTTTTTGTGTCAGGTCGACGGGCTTCCAAGAAGGCGAAGGCTCCCGTACTTGCATTCCTCCAGGCGACCGCTTCGACCGGGATGAATTTCGTACTGGCCGAGTCTGTAAGGAGTGCTTATCCTCAGACCCCTTCATTAGGTGACTCCGGCCCACAGACGGCCTTTATATCAATAGAGGCCCGGTGATGCACTTGATAGACGAGTCTTCTCCCGACGAGGAGGAGACGACACTATTAAAGAGGCGGAGGGTAGAGACTGGCAGATTCACAACGGCCATTGCCTGGCCTGAGGGGTCGATCGTATTGGACACGGAGTCGGCGCATCCATAGGTTATTGAGGCTTCTCCTGCGCTAGAGATCGTCGTAGAGGGGAGGCTGTCGGAGACAGAAGGAGCTGCCACGAGGAAAGAACGGCGACGAACAAGTGAGGTTGGCTCATCATATGCGGATGTGAGAGACAAAACTGTCATTGTAGAAGACGATGGGTCAAGATCTGACATCGACCCCGAGGAGGTGCGGGCCTTCGAAGAGAGGTTTACCCGAGTGGAGATAAGGACTGAGGGGTCTAACCGGAACATCGTCATCACCGTGGATTACAACCTCTTGGTTAACTCAAAATGGGTGGTTCTATCTTTTTCTCCCTTGTGTACGGACTCCGAGAACAGGATGCTGCAAAAGCTGAAGGACGCGGACCTATCACTGGGCATCTCTGTGATAGCCCTGCGAGTAAGTTCTCTTTCCACGCTTTAATTTCATTCATTTCTTTTATGTTATTTGCCTTTGCTGATCTGTCTTCTTTTGTTTATCAGACACTCATTTTGGAGATTGAGCATGATCATCGGAAAGAGAATAATGTGGCCCTATACAAGAAGATGGAGTCCAAATATAGGGAATACCATACCAAGCACCGAGCACCGGTCAGTATAATCAGTAAGACGGTCAATTCTAGACTCTACGTGATGAGCTGAAAGAAAAAGATGAGGAGTTGAGGGAGAAGGTCGGTGAGCTCATGAGGCTATTGGGAGGTGCAGCGTGCTCGAGGGGACTCTGAGAGCTAAGGATGACGAGCTTGAGGTGAGAAAGGGAGTAATGGCCAAAATGTCGAACTCCAGGCTTAGGTGGTGTCTTTACGGGTCGAGATCGAGCACAGTGAAGCTAGGGCCATCGGCTTGAGGGGCGATTTGACTGCCAGAGCCGAAGAGTTGGAGATAGTTGAGAGAGACAGAATTACTGTTGTGGCAGAGGCGGCTGCACTAGAGGGTACCCTCCGAAATGTCAGCGCTTAAAGAAACTAGGCTTGAAGAGCGAATATGTGGTTTGGAGGCGGAGGTGTCAGACCTGAATGAGCAGATTGCTGCCCTGAAGGCCGAGAAGGCGCAGCAGCAGGCCCAACCGTCTACCTCTCATGCTTCTGCTTATCCCAGTGTGTCACGGGAGTTGTACGAGAAGTGGGTTCATGTTGAGGCCCAGCTTGATATATATAGGGATGTGATGACGGTCGGGAAGGCTTCCGAGGCGGAGTTCGAGGATGCTCGTGTCAAGACACGTGTAGCTCGTGACGCCAGTCGCTACGTCTTCGGTATGCCTGGAATAGACGGGCTTGCATCTGATGCTTGGTACGATGATAAGTATTCTTATGGTGCTGGTGATGGTGGAGATGATGCGGTGTGTGCCTTTGTACTTAGTTTTTATTCTTTTCTTTCTCTTTTTTTTGTGGGGGCGTCTTTCAGGCCCTTTGTAAGATGTTTTATTTTGAATGAAATGACTTACTTTTTGTTGTACGTTCTCGGCCTTTTTCGCTTTTCTGTGAATGTTTTTCTTTGTAAGAGTTCCTGACTTTTAGTTGGCCCGAACGTTGTCGAACGTCAAAACATTTGAACATCGTCGAATGTTAGTCGATTCGAGCGAGGTCGAATGTTTGACTCTTTAAGTAATTCGACGAGGTCGAAATAAAATCAAATGTTAGTTTATTCGAGCGAGGTCGAATTACAATTTATTCGAGCGAGTTCGAATGGCAGTTTAATTCGAGCGAGGTCTATGGCAATTTATTCGAGCGAGGTCGAATGACAATTTATTCGAGCGAGGTCAAATGTTTGTTTATTCTAATGTAGACTTGAAAAATAATTCAAACGAGGTCAAATGTAAGTCGATTTGAATGAGGTCGAATGTAGACATGAAATATAATTCGAACGAGGTAGAATGTAAGTCGATTTAAACAAGGTCGAATGTAGACTTGAAAAATATTTCGAACGAGGTCGAATGTAAGTCGATTCGAACAAGGTCGAATGTAAACTTGAAAAATAATTCGAACGAGGTCGAATGTACGTTTCCTGCGTTGGTGTAATGTGTAAACTTGGTGGAAGCATGTGGGAACATCATATGCTTTCATATACTGCTTTGTTTATACATTCATTGGAGAGGTTTACATGTTTGTGCTCAGTTCGTACATACATTCGAGAAGTCCCAGTCTATCTAGTCCCTTCATCGATCGACCTGGAGAAGTGGTTGAGAGGTTGAGCGATGAAATTAACACTTAACTTCGAGGCGCCCTCTTCGTCGCCTCATTAAAAACCTCCCCGAGAAAACCCAGTTGGGACAAAACTCGGGTGAGGGAAAAAAGTACGACTTGGGGGACGTCTATCTTTAGAAGTTGAAGTATTTGAGATGGGCGACGTTCCAATTGTTTGGCAGTAGTTTTCCCTCCATTTTTTCTAGCTGGAACGACCCTTTGCTTACTGTCGTCGTGATTTTGTATGGACCGTCCCAATTGGTTCCCAGTTTGCCTTCCTGTGGGTCTTTGCTCGCTTGTGTTTTGGCTTTGAGTACATAGTCCCCGACTTTGAGTGTCTTGACTTTGGCTTTTTTGTTGTAGTACCGCTTTGCCTGTTTTTTTTTAGCTATCATTCTTATGTAGGCCATGTCTCTCCGCTCTTAGGCTTCGTCGAGTCTTGCCTTCTACTTTTGTCGTCGCTTGGACGCTCTCGTGTCAGTGCCTTAGGCTTAGTTCACCGACATCGACCGATATTACTGCATCAGTCTCATAGACTAGTGAATATGGTGTTTCTCCTGTGCTTGTTTTCGGCATGGTGCGGTATGCCCATAGCACTTTCGATAGTAATTCCAGCGAGAGTCCCTTGGAGTTCTCAAGCTTCTTTTTCATGATGTTCAATATTATTTTGTTGGAGGAATCCGCCTGATCGTTTCCTACGAGATGATATAGCATGGAGAGTATTCTCTTGATGTGCCATTTCTCGAAGAACTCGGCGATCTTTTTTCCAGTGAACTGGGGTCCGTTGTCGCAACTGATTTCTTTAGGGATGCCGAAGTGGCATATGATGTTCCTCCATATGAATGTGATAAATTCCTGCTCACATATTTGGGAGAATGCACCTGCTTCTACCCACTTGAAAAAATAATCAGTCAAAACTAAAAGAAATCGTACATTACCTTGTCCCGCTGGGAGGGGTCCGACGATGTCCATTCCCCATTTGATAAAGGCCAAGGCGAGGTGACTGAGTGGCGGTGCTCGCCCACTTGGTGAATTATGGGGCGTATTTTTGGCATTGCTCGCACTCTCTGAAGAAGTCGGCGGCCTCCTTTTTCATAGTGGGCCAGTAGTAGCCTGCTCGTATGAGGCATCTGTCGAGAGCTCGATTGCCGGTATGAGCTACGCAGTGGCCTTCATGTACTTCTTTGAGGACGCCCCGCGTTTGGTTTGGTCCTAGGCATTTTTCTAGGGAACTGCTAAACGTTCTTTTGTACAAGTCGTTATTAACAATGATGTACCTGGCCGCCTGCATTCGAAGCTTCTTGGCTTCTTTTTTATCGGGTGGGAGCACTCCGTCCTGCAAATATGAAATAATACGTTTGCGCCTGTCTCAAGTCATGTTTATAGTTCGTACCTCGATTTGATCTGTTGGTGAATGTATGAGAGTGACCACGTTCTCTTTTCCGTGTATGTTCCTGGTAGCTGTCTCTATTTGGAAAGGCCTTCTTCCTCGATGTTCTACGCTTGAGGTATCTGGTTGAGCTGAAATTAATCAAACTCGGGCAATAACTTTCAAATCTCGGCCTGGTATTTTTGTAGCCTTTTTTCTTTGATTTGAAAAGTCCCTATGACTTGATTGACGACGAGCTCTGAGTCACATTGGAGGATGACTCGTTGTGCTCCATATTTGAGGGCCAGTTTTAATCCTGCAATCACGGCCTCATACTAGGCCTTATTGTTAGTCATATCAGGACACCGTATAGACTGGCGAATTACTTCGCCTGTCGGGACCTCGAGTACGAGTCATAGTCCAGATCCTGACGCGTTGAAGGAACCATCGGTGTATAGAATCCATAGGTCGAGTAACTAGGGAGAAGTGATAGTGGCTTCCCTCTCAACTTTGGGCAATATTTTGGCGCTGAAGTCGGTGACGAAGTCAGCGAGTACTTGCAACTTTATCGATGTTCGCGGCTGAGATATTATATCGTGCTTGCTTAACTGAATGGCCCATTTAGCCAACCTGCCCAACAACTCGTGTTTATGTAGGATACCCCTCAGGGGAATGTTCGTGACTACCGAGATGGGTGGCATTGGAAATAAGGTTTGAGCTTTCGTGAAGCTACGACTAAAGCCAGTGCCATCTTTTCGAGGTGGGGGTACCTCATTTCGGCGTTGACCAATGTTTTGCTAATGTAATAGATTGGAGATTGCGTACCTTTATTTTCACATACCAAGACTTCACTCACTGCAATGTCGGACAAGGCCAGGTAGATTAGGAGGCGTTCTCTGGGTTCCGCCTTGGCGAGCAGCGGGGGCGAGGACAGGTATGCTTTTAATTCTCTTAGGGCATCGACGCACTCGGAATTCCATTGGTGTCCATTGTCCTTCTTGAGTACGCCAAAAAATTTGTGGCATCTATCATAGGATCGTGAGATGCACCTCGACAGGAAAGCTACTCAGCCAGTCATCTTTTACATCTGCTTCTTGCTGGTCAAATTTTTAGGTATTCCCTCTATAGCCTTTATTTGGCCGGGGTTAAATTCAATGCCTCTCTGCGACACCAAAAAGCCGAGGAACTTTTCTGAGCTCATGTCGAAGGTGCATTTCTCGGGGTTCATCTTTATGCCATATCACCTAAGTATGTCGAAGGCCTCCCTCAGGTAGTCAATATGGTCCTCTTTTCTTTTCGACTTAAACAACATGTCGTCTATATACACTTCCATCGTCTTGCTGAGCTACTCTTTGAACATTTTGGTTACTAGCCTCTGATAGGTTGCCCCTGCATTTTTCAGTCTGAACGGCATGACTCTGTAGCAATACGTTCCTTGGTGGGTGATGAAAATGGTTTTTTCCTGGTCCTCCTCCTCCGTGAGGATTTGGTTGTAACCTGAGTAAGCGTCCAAGAAACTTAACAGTTCGTGCCCCGTTGTTGCGTCGATGAGATCAATGTGAGGCAACGGAAATGAATCTTTCGGGCAGGCCTTGTTCAGGTCTGTGAAGTCCACGCACATGCGCCATTTCCCATTTTTCTTTTTCACCATGACCACGTTGGCGACCCATTGGGGGTACTTTGACTCTCTGATAGAACCGTTTTCTAGCACTTTTTCTACCTCTTCACGGACGACATCATATATTCAGGCGTTGAACTTTCTTCCGATATGCCGTACCGGCAATTAGAGTGGGTCGACATTCAGCTTGTGTGTTGTTATTTCCTTCAGAATTACTGGCATATCTACATGGAAGAAGGCAAACAAGTATGTGTTGTCATTTAAAAATTTATGGAATTTAGCTGGCTCCTAGAGATTGTGGCCGATGTAAGCCTTTTTTTTGTGGTCGTTTTTGTCCAGCTGAACGGGATCGAGGTCTTCCACAGTTGATCCCGTGGATTCCACGATGTCGGGGTCTCTGCTGACGTCTCTTTGTTCGTCACTGCCTGACCCCGACCTCGCTAATTGCTATGTTTCTGCACCTTCGCCTTTCAACTGTTGAGTGTATGTGCAGTCTTGGGCGATGAGATAGCATTCTTGGGCTGTGCACTGCTCGCTGCGAATGCTGAACACTCCCCACGGGGTGGGAAACTTAATGACCTGGTACAGGGTGGACGGGATGGCTCTCATGGCGTGTATCTAGTGCCGTCCTATGATGGTGTTGTACGTTGTGTCTTGATTCATGATGTGGAATGTTGTTTCCAGGGTGACAGGCTAGAATGGATAGTGTGATCTCTTCGGAGGTCCGCTCAACTGAATTGTTAAAACCTGTTAGTGTTATGCACCGTGGTACTATATTATACTAGAGTCTCATTTGTGCGATAACTCTGGGTGGATAATACACGTGCCACTTCCGTCATCTACCATAATCTGTTTTACATTGGTGTCTGAAACTCGTAAAGTAACAAAAAGAACATCATAGTGAGAAAAGGTCAAATCGTAGGTATCCGACTTATCGAAGATGATACTTTCTTCGAGGTCGTCAAATCGTTCGCGGGGGATCAACCGCTTCAACTTGTGGGTGGCTGTGAATTTCACGTGATTGATCATTGCATCGTCGCCTCTGCTAATAATCATCTGTATGGTGCGAGCTGGGGAGGGTGGTTTTGGGGGGCCTTGATGTTGTTCCCGCCCGCAGGCAAAATTGGCTCTTCCTGGGTCGCTCATCAGCTCCTTCAAATGACCTTGGTGAAGCATGTTTACTAACTCTTGCCTCAAGGCGATACTGTCCTCGATCTTGTGGCCTCGCTCCTGAGGGAATTCACAAAGGGAATTCGACTTTCTGGTGCTCGGGTCGGGCTTCATCTTTTGTGGCCACTTCACCTTAGAACCGAGCTTCTCTAGGGTGTAGACTATTTCTGAAGGAGAAATACAAAATTTATGAGCATATAATACTGGAGACATACCTCTTTCGTTTCGGTGAGTCCTTGTCTGCGGCCTGGATGGGCCATCGCCGTGGAGGGGAAGTGGTTGGACGGAAGTTCTGATGTATGGCTGGTGTCTTTCGCGATTGAGGCGTGGACCTACATGGTCCCTTCGGCTGTCATTTTGGCGATCTTTTCTTGACTCCATCTGAACCGACGTCAATCATTGGGTTGGTCCGTTGAGGTCGTCCTCGTCCGCTCTTACCTGAGCACAGAAAGGTTGTGTATTTCTTCCCAGGTAGTGGGGGATATTTCATGAGCCTACTCAACAGTTTCCTTGTCGCCCTCGACCCGCTCCTAATCAACCCGTTCTGAAAATCCGCTACCGCTATTCCCTCTGACAAGTTTGGAAGGGTCATTCTTACTCTGTTGAATCCGGGCAAGGAAGCCCCTGAGTCCTTCGTCGGGTGACTGTTTAATGGAGAATATGTCATTCACCCTGTCTTATGTTTTCTTGGCCCTGGCATGGGCGGTGACGAACTTGTTGGCCATCTCCTCAAATGTTTCTATGGAACGTGCTGGTAGTTGTGAATACCATGTCAGGGCTCCCCCTGTTAGGGTTTCGCCGAACTTCTTTAGCAGTACCGACGACACTTGTTCTTTAGTGAGGTTGTTGCCTTTCACTGCGGTGACTTAGTGGATGATGTGATCTTCAGGGTCCGTTATGTCGTCGTATATTTTTAATTATGGCGACATCTTGAATGTTTTGGGTATAACATGTGGTGAAATCTTGTCGCTATACGGTTGTTCCACGAACCGACCGATGTCCCATTTGGCAGAAGTTTTGGGGCGCCTGGTATCTTAGAAACCCTCTCTTGGTGTTCCCTCATTTGGCCGCGGAGTGCTTTATTCTCATTCTCCATTTTCCTCTATTTTTCTTAAAATGGAAACGAGGGTGTCATTACCTGCATCATTAACAATGTGAGTGGTACCTGCTGGAGGAGAGGCGTGTTGCTCGTTGGTTATCATTGTGATGTCGACTTGTGCATTGCTTCTCCTCGCCCCTTGAGCGGGTTTGTCGAGTATACTGTTCAGTGTACTTGTCAACCACGCCTCCAATAATTTTTTCACTGCTGGTGGTGCTTCTTCTGTCGTGGACGTGGAGGCTCCTTTCCCATGAGAGGCGGTAACGCTGCCACGAGGGGAGGTAAATCACTTCGCCTAGGTGAAATGCTTGGCGTCACATTTTCCTCGTCATCTCCGTTAACCTCGTTGATGGTGCTTAGGAGGTTAGTAGTGAGGCATGCTACTGCCTTCAGTCTTTCTTCTCTATTTCCAGCCATGTTAGGTCGTGCAAGCTGGAAAAATAAAGTTATCTCCTTTTTTTTAGATCTAGAAGAAACTAAAGTTTTAACTAGAAATTCCCCATAGACGGCGCCAAATTGTTTGACCAATAAGTGTTAAAACTCTTTGTTAAACTAATTAAATAATTTGATAATGGGTAGATCTAAGATTAATAGATATCAATGATATGGGACTGCCTTCGAGATTATTAAATACCTAGGATGCACTCAATGATTGTTAATGAATGAGAGAATAATGGTAGGCAATAACTATGATGCAATAAATGTAAATAAGAGGAAAGATTCGCCCAAATATTGAATGATGTGGGTGATTCCTCCATCTGACAACAACGTGTGATAACTAAATATGAGGATGGACAAAGTGTTATTGGATCTTGTGAGTGGAAAGACATAATAAACAATGAAATCAATCACGACAACAAGAAAAGCTTTTGGTATATTCTCTCAACGGTCAACTTCTTCCAAGTGTTCTTATCAGAGAAGTGAAGATCCTCCTTCAGTTCCCTATCTCTTACTATTTATAAGGGATATTTCTAGAAAACCCTAAAAAGTACAATCAAGTTTTCGTAATTCTAAGACTATCCTAGTCGTTACCACTACTCTTCTTTACTTGACCTCGGTCTCTCGCTTGGCGACTCCTCGCTATCGGATCATGCTCAACCTCGGCCATAACTCGTTCATTTGCATTCGCTGAACCTAATCGGATTTTGACCCATACAATCACTCTTCCTTTCATTTTTTCCTTACATTCACATGATTTCATATAAATTGCAAATATTTTAGATTTTCTTTAATTAAATTTATTATTATTTTCTCACGATCAAAAACATTTCGAGAGCTAGATGGTGCACGGTTCAAAATTCGATGAATAATGAATGCACCTCTCTATTCCGCTTCGGTTAAATACCACGTTTTTGTCTATGACCGGATATGAACTTGTAACGTATATCTAATTCACTTATTCACATATCATGTTTGTGCTCAAGGGCCCTTTAAATAAAATTGTGCATAAGTAAATCTTTGGCCCCACAAGCTTCCTCAATCAAAACCTGATTAAAGCCATTGATCGCAAGAATATCATAATAAACCAAACTTACCAACAGATAGGGCTTTTGATAACAAGAAAGATAAAGATTTCAATTGAATTCTACCCAAAGAATTTTTGTGGAATTCATGAAATTTCACCATAGCATGTGGACAGAGCCATGTATTGGGCCATATATATATATTATTTTAGAGTTATCATTGTGGGATTTTTACACAAATAGCCGATCAAATTCATTATTTATTTTTTTAGCCAGTATATATGCATTATAAAATAATTATATATGTATAATATACATTCAACCTCTATTTTAAGTTTAAGCGCTTGATAGGTGACTATACTTTGGGTCGATTCAATAATTTCATTGCTCCAAAGAATTGGATTTCTCTCTATTTTTAAGCAAGCAAGGCCCAAGGTAACAAAATAGATTCATTGGGCTTAATTGATAGATGGGACTAAGACGTTTGGGCCTCTCATCCCAAAAACTCCAACAGCATCCACAAGACCACAACAACTGAAGTTTGGGCATACAAATATTACTCATGTGTCACTATTTTACCATTAGCGAATGATCTTTTATATTCGAAAATAATTTAATTATAAACTTCTTATTTTACCTCTAATAACATGCTAGTATAGTCGCACACATTTTTCTGTGTTTAATATTGCATGTTTTAAGAGGTTTTTTCCTTAAATCTTCCGCTCAATCCAATATCGCCACATAAATAGAGAGAGATAGAGTAAATGGTAAAAGAAAAAGGATAGCACGATGCACGAATCATCCCGCATTCACGCAAGGTCAGGGAAATGACCGTAGCCCAATAGATGTGATGTACATAATCTACCATGATTTAAATATCAATGGCTGATTGTGACCTATAAGTCATATGGAGACAACTTTACTATTATTCCAAGGTTCCACTAAGACTAAATAGTAGTTTCATCTAATCATATCCTAGTACCTAATAACCTTGGTGTCACCGTACTTCTAACCTTTTAAAAAGACAATTTGGAGAATGACTTTATGGTTTAATTGAACCCCAATAATCACTTGTATTATTCACTAATATGTGTCTTACGTAGGGTTGTCTTCCTTTTACATATCTATCCAAAAGGATAAGTGTGATTCTTGGAAACTAGCCTCTCTTTTTTTTCTATTTTTTTAATATATAAAGTTGAATGCATGCTTGTGTGTAAAGTTTAGTTGATTAGTGTTAAACAAAGCCATAATTTCCACACCATTAGTGGAGAAAAAGTAGCTTTTTTCCTTTGCCTATTTCATGTGATGTTTTCTATAGTTAGTAATTTATGAGGATTCCTTGTTGAACTTGAAATGTTGAAAAGGAAAAAGATGCCATGTTCTATCAAACAAAAGGGGTTTTGGCATCTCTTCATTGTCACTTAGTACATGAATTGAGAGTATATATATTTGAAGCTTATGAGTTTGAATTTATAAATATTTTAAATTGATAATTTTTTAAAGAAAAATATAAAATTTAGATTAAAATTATTAAGTTGGATCGAACATGTTAAAGGACAACCTTGATGCAAGCATATCTTGCATAACATATATTGCATATAACATATCTTGCATCTTGATGCAAGCATTAGTGACTGTCACGGTTCGAACTCGTGACATGTAGATCAACATAGATAACTTTATCATTGCTCCAAAACTCCGCTCATTGGGTGCTTAGAGATGAAAAACAATGGGAAAATATACATAGATACAAAGGCGGACTTATATTGTAGGCAGCGGGGTCATCGGCATCCGAATACTTCGACAATAACTCTATATATACTTGCTAATTTTTTAAAAAAAAATAATCTTTTATTAACAAAGACCTCGTACCAATTTTTATAAGCAGTGATGAATTTATATTAAATATAATGGTGCTCCGTGACTATAAAATTCTGCGTATGCGTAGATATGATGGGTAGGTGCATTCATCATCATCAGCAAAGCTTCACTATGGTTTTTCCAATTGGTGAATAATTTACTTGTCAACCTAAAGCAAGAGCCCATATTTCGTGGGATTGTGTGGCCATTATATATGAGTAAGTCTGAGATGTAGATATAATGAAGAAAAATTCACAAATTATTGAAAATTACAATGAAACTCCAGACGTTATTACATTTTAAATTAATTTTTCCTTTTGAATAGACTAACACTTTATATTTACGCGTAATAAATAGCATTAAACTATAATAATTATGCATCAAATTCACATAAGATGTTATCGATTATACAATTTCTCACAATCATGTCTATTGAAAGAATTTTATTATAAATTGACTAGTTTTATGCGTTAGTTGTTAGCTTATTACAATCATTCATCTTTATCCGAACTTGAGATCGATACTGTATTAAGCTTGCTAACAAATTCAAGACTAATTTTCCCAACTTCAATTGTTAGATAAGATTAAATAAATAACCCCTCCACTCCTTACCTTAATTGGTTTAAGTATTCCTTAACAATTTGGTCAAATGGTTGAGTTTCAAAAGCAATTCTTTATGCCTAAATTTAAAAAATTATGTCTCCTCCTAACAAATAGATGTGAGGGAAGATATAACTAATGATTAAATTAATCAAATTAAACTTTATTTTAAGTTGAATTCCAAAAAGTTAGAAGCCCTTGACCCTTTAATAGAAAGAAAATTGCTTTTGAAGTTTCTTTTTTTCTTTTGGTTAAGGGGCTATGTATGATGAAGTTTGGTAAAATATTATCCAACTAATATATACTTTATCGTTCCCATATCCAAAGTATGTTATTTCTTTATTCGGTGTTTGGTGTTCATATTAGGGTTCTGAATAATTCGGACTCGAACAGCATAAGGCCTATTAGAGGGTGTTATTCTTTTGTTTTTCTTATTCTATTTTCGGTTTTACTCCCTCCAACTGAAATTTTTATTTTGAATAAATATATTAACATAAGGGTTAAAAAATTCTTAGGTTCTATTTGCATAAAAAGGAAATTATACTTTTGGTCTCGAATTTATGTTAATGTCAATTTATAGTCCTTGCATTATCTTAGCTTAGAACATATAACCTTCACTTTTGGTAAACAAGCGGATTTAATACTTGGAATAGAAGAGTCAGTCTGATTCGAAACAAATATTATAATATTCTACACTTCTTATGTCATTTGCCTTTCTTTCTCAATTATTGACTCCTTAAATTATACACTTATTATAATTTAACTAATTAAAGAAATGGATTAATGTTCCAAAATTTCATCCAATAGACGAACTAGGAGGAATAAATTAGCTAGAATTTTTAAAGGACCAAAATCATATTGGAATAAATAAACTAAGCATCCCAATTCATAAAGTTAGTCAAATTTTGGGATGACATTGACTTTTTGAAGATTTGAATACAAAATAGAACTCTATTTCACCTTTGACCTATATAATAAATAAAAATATATTTTCAAGTATAGAATAACTAACATTAATTTAAGAAAGAGAATAAAAAATATTGATAGATAAACAAAAATTAATAACAAATGATACTATAGAGTTCCTGATGCAAATAAAAAAAATGAAGAAAATGCTTAAAGCCAAAGAGCAAAATTGTGGGGGAAAATGTGATTAATGACTTTCTTGCCAAGAATTATTCAAAAAAAAAAACAAATTCAAACTCATATCACAAAACTAACTTTTTCGCCATTAGATTCTTTCTTTTTAACAATGATGACACAATTCTTCTAGTTCTAAAAAGCAATAGTCAATCGCTTGATTGGTGCATCCCTTTCCTAATTTTTCTCATCAAAAAGCAAGTCCACTTACCCCATTTTTCAAATTAATAAAAGTAAGAGTTAACTTCCATATATTATTAATTTAACTTTTATTACATTATCATGTCACCTAAAAAATAACTTCAGATAAATTATTCGTAAGTAACTTCTATTACATTAGTACTTGAAAATAAGATTGATAGTCCCTGACCATGAGGTTGTAAGATTGGACCAGTGAAAATAATCTCTTACAAAAGTACATAATAAAACTACATATAGTGGGTGTTTGGACATAAGAAATATAAAATTCAAAAAAATAGTGAAACAAAATTTTCAAGTGAAAATCGTATTTGAAAATTAGAGTTGTGTTGGACATGAATATAATTTTGGGTTGTTTTTGAAGTTTTGTGAGTGAAAAATTTTGAAAACAACTTTTTGGAGTTTTTAAAATTTTCAAAATTCATCTTCAAATGAAAATTAAAATTTTATGACCAAACACTGATTTCGGAAAAAGTGAAACTTTTTACGTCCAAACAAGCTCATAATAAATCCTTCCCAGATTCCGCGCATAGCGAAAGCTTAATGTATCGGGCTACCATTTGTATTTATTTATTGATCTATACCAATTCTATCCTAAAATTAAAAAGGTAAAAAGGAAGGAGTGGAAGCTTCAATGTCTACTTGCTTTGAACACAAGTAGGTACCAAAAACTTTTTAAGATGGGGTGGGTAGGGTTTGGGGGAAGAACATGGGATGGGGGTTGGGTGGGGTGGGGTGGGGTGAGAGGGTATCAATTACCTTGTTGTTATATGTTTGCTTAAAGTTTGACCTTGGTAGCATGATTACCATATGTTATTCTTCATATGTGCATAAAGTTAAAAAAGTGGGGCTTAACTTGCACTAGTGAAAAGAGTTATGGGCCCTATTGTCTCATAATACTCCATCAATTAGCCTTTGAGAGTAGCTTTTCTTCTTGATCATAATCCTATCAATGGGCAATTTTGAACTTTAAGTAAGAAAAAGGACCTCATGGTTTTGTTATTTGTTATAGGACAAAACAATGACACCTTAGCAATGACAGAGAAAAGAAAATCTTTACAAAAATGGGTCCCTTTTTGGTTATATTTAAGCAAACTATTTTATGTGGAAGAAAAAAGGGCCTTTTTGTCAATCATGTATTCTCTCCATTATTGATAGGGCCTAACATGGAATTAAATTTCTTATTATGGTGTTGTTTGATTTTTTTTTTTTTTTTTTTTTTTTTTTTTTTTTTTTTTTTTTTTTTTTAAGTTATTGTATTCTTTTCAACAATGTTGTGACAATACACTATTAAAAAACGGAAAAAATCGACCGATGTTGGTCGGTAATTAGCAAAATGTATCATCTGGGAATCAAACTGGGGTCTGTATTGTGGCATGATTATTCTACCACTAGACAATTGGTGCAATTATTTTAAAAATGTCTATTATTTCATTTATACTCTTTAATTGTATTTTCGCACGAAAATAACCTACCGATGTTATTCGTTTTATAAAAAGATAAAATTACCGATCGAATTAGGTCGATTTTTTAAAATGGCTGGCTGAATTTTGATTTATTTTAAATGAACAACCTACCAAAGTTGGTCGGTTTCTTGAAAAATAAATTTCGCGGGACATAAAAATAGTTTTTCGCATTTTTGCGCCAAAGAAAACCGAACTTTGGTCGGCTTCGTTAAAAAAAATAATTTAAAAACAGACCAACTTCGGTCGAACTTTTGGCCAGTTTTTTGACCGACTAAAATCGGTCGGTCGATCGCGATCAATTTTTGCCGAATTTCTAATAGTGATATTTTTTCCAAGCCAAAGATTTATCGAAAATAATTTCTCTACTTTCACAAAGTAAAAGTAAAATCGACGTATGCACTATTCTCCCAAACCTCATTGTGGAATTACAGTGTATGTTTTTTATTATTATTGTTGTTTTTGTTTTTACGACCAGAAATAATGAAAGAGATAAATGGATGGTTTAAAAAGTATTATGTTTGGGGTTGATGTGTAAAGATATATTATGGCATCATGATTTAGGTGTGAATATGTTCAAACAAAAGCAACTAAATCACTATCCAAAGCGGGGGGGGGGGGGGGGGGAAAA
>ML410393.1:110931-130294 GCA_005239525.1 Nicotiana knightiana
GGGGGGGGGGGGTGCAAAAAATTGTTGCAAAATAGTAAATTAAATTAGAAATGGTGTTCAATTATCAGCTCTCAATTGTTAAACTCGATCGACTGAAAACCATTTTAAGGCTATTTACCATATCCTTTACAAGTGAAAAGATGGATTTCAAGTTGGGACAAAATTTAAAGTTGGTTTTTGATTTTCGGGCATTTTTTTACTTTATAATAATTATAGTATTTTATTTTAGATAATATGAGTATTACAATTTCTATACTTATGATTCTTCTTTCCGAACAACAAATAAAAGAAATTCAAAGGGCTCTTGAATTTGATCTTGACCGTGATTTAACCATCATGAATGCCTTGATAGTCATCACGAATCGTAATTTTAATACGAATAAGTAGCCTTGATCTTGAATACTTAAATACTTGCCGTTTGTAGAGAATTATAACTTTTAATCCACGAGCTCTCGTTTTCCGACTTATGTGACAAATCAAGAGAATGTATACTCCCCCCACCCCCGGGCAAGGGGTCTTTATTTGGATATATTACATACCAAAATTGTTACACTACTAGCTAATATTCTTCTTTGGTGATATAACGTTGCTGATTACAGTTTGAAAAATAATGAGTTTAATTGAGTTAAAGGGAAAGAAGACTGAGGTCTATATATAAACTTTTGTATGAAATTCTGCAATATAATGTAACGAAAACATTAATAAAATTATTGAACTGCTGTCACAGAATTGAAAGATACATTTCAACCAGAATAAATTATTGTCAATACTAATTGCCCAGTTGGACTATATTTGGACCATTAACAAGTACTATCCCTATCCCTATTTATTAATATTATACCAAACCAATTTAATACTGTCCTTCATTCTAAAAATGTTGATTGACTATGATCTTTATAAGACCAACATTGACCAACTCACTAAATATTTAAATATTGCAAAAATAATAATAATAATAATAATTCATTTGTGTATATTCCATCTCTTAAACAGTTAAACTCAGCATATTCGTTTTTATCTTTTCTTTTCGGTATCTAAACTAAAAGATGCTCGCCAAATAATATAAAACCTTCATAATTTCCTACTATATAAATTTATTAGAAAATAATTACAAAATTTCTATCTAGCTATAACTATATGTGATTTCATACTAAGAGGTCATTTGGTTTACAAAAGAGATTATATTAATATAGGGATCATAATACAGTGATTAATAATCATCGAGTTATTAAGCACATATACTTATGTGGCGTCGTATCAAGAAACCTACATAATATATGAAGGTGTTACAACATATCATTTTAATTCTCAATATTTTCTTGTAATTAACTAGTAAAAATTAGACGTAGATTTAGGACAAGTTCTATAGATTAGATTGAACCATTATTTTCGATATGAACATAAAAATTTATTCGTATAAATTCACTATATTTTGAATTTTTCATGTATTAATCAAAGTGGATATTAAAAGAGTAGTTCGATACGCGAACATCTTGCGTTTACGTAGAGAACTCCACCTCAATAGGGTGACCAGGCATCTATTTACAAAAAATACAAGTATTCATAAAATTATAAGACCATGTATGAGGGTTGATGTCTGTCCAGTGTCGGAAGGTCAAGGAAGCTGGTGAATTGATGAAAGAGGGGCTGGCAGACAAGTTGCCGGTATTGGAAATATTTTCCGTTCCTTAATTTTGTTGCGAGAAATCATTCATCGGCAAAAAGCCTTTAGTACAATTCTTCTCTTTGCATCAAATTAAATCACATGTTCTACCGCTTGTGAGGGTGCCGTCAATTTCTTTGAATTTTATTTTAGCGAAGATTGTTTTATCGTTGCTCCAAGATTCCCCTTCAAAAAATATATGTCGTATTAATAAGTCGAGTTATTCACCTTTTAATTTCAAATATCTTCTAGTAATACAGTTAGACCTCTCTATAACAACTGTATACGGCTAAAATTGGAGAACCCGATTTTTCGATCATTACGACACTCAGAAGGCTCGAAAGTTCGAGTTCTGACATCGAGGGGCATATCGAGGGCTCTCGACCCCGAGGCAGTGAGATCGAAGACCACCATGGAAAGGCGGGAAAACTCCAGAAGACACGTGGTTAAAGCTGACCAAGTACGCAAAATAGTATAGGCCCGTACCGTGGCATTAAATGGTTGTACCAACCATCTCTCTTTTGTAATAATTACACATGTACTATGTTGGGGTTCCCCCTCATATATAAAGGGGACCCTTGTCACTTTGTAAGACACTGGATATTCAATACAAGAACAAGAATATTCTCTGCTCTCTAACTCAAACATTCTATATCATTGTTTCATTGATTTATTGCCCTTCATTTATTGTGCTCATTAGTTGTTCTTCATTTATTTCTCGTTATTAACCATAAAGAGGCCATCTTCGAGGCCCTCAATATTGTCGTATTCCCTCCGATAGACCTCTACCAATCTCTCGAGTCCGACCTCGAGGCCCATTCCGACCAAGCTCGAGGCCCCGTCCCTCCACTGTTTGGTTTGCATAATTTCATTACTTTTCGCTCTTATTTCGTTTTCTCACTTCTCACCTAACATCTACTGCCTAAACAACTGGTATTAAAATAGATCACATATTTTTAGAACCACATAATCAAATATAATAGTAATTTCCATTTTCACAGTAAACAGTTTGGCATCCACCGTGGGGCTAAAAATAATAGTGATTGTTTTAGTGTTGGTTTTCTAAAAACACAAGTTATTCTTTACATTTTTACCTGTCCAAAAATCTTCAATTTCAGGTCAGAAAATGCCTAACTCAGTAAAGACACAAGAAAACAACGGCCCTGAGGATCACGGAGAGAATGACACAGCTGCTTCAGGTGCCGGTGTGCCACCGCAAAACCCTGAAGGGGCACCAATACAAATCCCCGTTGATGAAGGCTCATGAAACGCTAGACATGTCAATATAAGCTCTCATACAGACGGAAGTGTGCGCGAGGGAGACCAACATGAAGTACAGAGGGCCTCTGCTCAAAGGGAAAGAGAAGTTAGCCTCAACGTCATTTTTGAGATGTTGCAAGCACAACAAGTGGTAATTGCTCAGCTACAAAGCCATAAAAAAAACTCCAAGCACAGCGCCACCGAAAACAGCTCCTAGAGGTGAGCACGTACCGGAAAGGTCGAGCAATAATGGGTCAGCAGCCGACCCCGCTATTATGAAGGTGCTCGAGGACCTCATAAAGAGGATTGAATCGGGTGAAAAGAAGATAGAAGCCAAGGACAAAAAGGTGTAGACCTATAACTCGAGGGTCGATCAGATCCCGGGTGCACCGCCGATTCTCAAGGGTGTAGATTCGAAGAAGTTCATGCAAAAGACATTCCCATCGAGTGCGGCTGCGAAGCCCATCCCGAAGAAATTCAGTATGCCCGATCTCCCGAAGTACTACGGAACCTCGGACTCCAAGGAGCACATTACTGCTTAAACTTGTGTCGTGAAAGGCAACGGCTTAAAATATTACGAGATTGAATCCGTTCTATTGGAAAAATTCGGAGAAACGCTATCCAAAGTGGCTATGATGTGATATCATAACCTGCCCCCGAACTCGATAGATTCATTTGCCATGATGGCAGACTCCTTTGTAAAGGCACATGTTGGTGCCATCAAGGTCGCTACAAGGAAATCTGATGTCTTCAAAATCAAAAAAGAGAGAACGAGATGTTGAGGTAGTTTATATCCCTCTTTCAACTGGAACGAATGGAATTAACACTGGTCTCCGACGATTGGGCAATACAAGCCTTGGCTCAGGGCTTGAATGAACGAAGCTCGATAGCTTCAAGCAGTTGAAGCAAAACTTAATCGAGTATCCTGCCGTAAATTGGGCGGATGTGCACCACAAGTATCAGTCAAAGATCAGAGTCGAGGATGACCAATTGGAGGGCCCCTCGGGCTCGGTGTATCCCAGCAGGCTCTTAGCAAAGGAATCAAGGCTCCCATAAAGAGAGCCGAAGCCAAGCAAAGAAAGGTATCAACTGTATACAGAAAATCGAAGAAATATTTCGAGGCGCAACATATCTCGAAGTGACCAAAGGATAGATCGGGGACAGAATCCTCGGGGACTCATAAAAAAGTAGGTTTCGACAGGAACACAGGGCCGACAGAGGCACCCCGGCTATCTGAGTGCAATTTCAACATTGATGTTTCAAATATAGTATCGGTCATAGGTAAAATCAAAGACACCAGATGGCCAAGACCCGTACTATCGGATCTATCACAAAGGAACCCTAACCTAATATGCGAATTTTACAGTACGCACGGACATAGGACCGAGGACTGCAGAAAGCTCCGAGAAGAGGTGGCCGGACTGATTAGAAAAGGGCACCTTCGAGAGTTCCTCAGCGACTGAGCCAAAAACCAATTTCGGGAAAGAGAGGCAAACAAGAAAAATGAAACAGAAGAACCACGACACATCATCCACATGATTATTGGTGGAGTCGACGTCCCTCAAGGCCCGTTGTTAAGAAAACAAAAGTATTCATTATTAGGGAAAAGCGAACTCGGAGCTACATACCTAAAGACGCCCTTTCATTCAGCGAAGAGGACATCGAGACCTTGTCTCAACCTCATAATGATGCACTGGTAATTTCTTTTCTTTTGAATAAATTTCAAATTAAACGTGTGCTTGTGGATCCAGGTAGCTCTGCCAACATAATTAGGCCGAAGGTGGTAGAGCAACTCGGGTTGATCGACCAGATCGTGCCCGCCTCCCGTATCCTCAACGGATTCAACATGGCAAGTGAAACAACCAAAGGGGAAATCATCCTCCCAGTCAGCATGGCTGGTACAATTCAAAACACCAAGTTTCATGTCATCGAAGGTGACATAAGATACAATGCATTACTCGGAAGGCCGTGGATTCACAGTATGAGGGCGGTGTCGTCGACCCTTCATCAAATGATGAAGTTCCCTACGAAGGATGGAATAAAAATAGTATACGGGGAACAACACGCAGCAAAAGAAATATTCGCAGTGCACGATGTGGCACCGACACCTTATACATCGAAGGAGCCAAAAAACAAGCAAACAACCGAGTAGAAATCGCAAACTACATCCTCGGATAAACGAATAAAGGATCGTGCCGCATCCTCGGAACGAATAACTGAAGCATATCGAGGCATGAACGCCACCACAGCTAAGGTACAATCCTCTTCCTATTTCCTTCACGTTTTACACTAACCTATGTGTAGGTGTTCGATTGAAAAAGAATCGGAGCACCCTCCAGCTCAAATGCCTTAGGTTTTAAAGCATGCGTTGCGCTCTTTTTCCCTCACGTCAGATTTGATCCCAAATGGGTTTTACTGACGAGGTTTTCAACGAGGCGACACCTATATGATACCTAAGGAGAACTCACCAAGTATTCAAGGCTTCTCTTCGATTAACCTCAAATACTGAGGGGCATCCCCCTGGAGATCACTGAAACACGCCGAAGAGGGTCTCGACATGAGAACAATGTATAGGACCAAATGGTCGAATGAACCGTGTCCACATAGAATAATCGAACCCTCGATGGTGAAAAATGTATACTTGTACCAAGTAATCGGATAAGAATATTTTATCATCAAAATACTTTGCGCATCAAAGAAGTTTGCTATTTTCACAAGAAACGGCCCCGGGCTAAAAATTTACCGACCACTCAGGAACTGTCCTCGACAGTCACCCTATCGAGTCATCAAAAATTCGAAGCTGTAAGACCTCAGGGTCGACAACTTCGAGCACGTAAGCCCTCCATGAGGCAATTTCACCAATGTAAGCCCTCCATGAGGCAAAGCAACAACATAAGCCCTCCATGAGGCAATATTAACAGTATAAGCCTTCCATGAGGGAATATCAACAGTCTAAGACCTCCATGAAGAGACATCAAGTTTACAAGACCTCGATGTCTCGGGGACTGACACCGAAAATTCAAAGTTGTAAGACCTCAGGGTCGACAACTTCGAGCACGTAAGCCCTCCATAAGGAAATATCACCAACATAAGCCCTCCATGAGGCAATATCACCGATGTAAACCCTCCATGAGGCAATATCAACAATATAAGCCTTCCATGAGTCAATATCAACTCCGACTCGGGGACTGTCTTCGACGGTCGTCTCATCAAGATATCTAACTCTAAGCCGTAAGACCTCAGGGCCGACAACTTCTAGCTCATAAGCCCTCCATGAGGAACCAATATAAGCCCTCCACGAGGCAACATAAAAAATGTAAGACCTCAAGAAAGGCATGTATAAACTTCTAAGACCTTAAAAGGGCATAATCCCGATATCAAAGTCAAGGTTATATATTCGAACTTGTAAGACCCCTAAAAAAGGCATACACTTAATATAGACGCCGAGAGTATCTCTCTCGGGGACTAAAAGGCTACGAACAAATACAATTACCACCGTCATAAGGCTCCGGCCAAACTAACGCGACTCGGAGACGTCCGACTGTCGCCATAAAATCACAAGCCTCCAATTACTTCGAAAAAATTCGAAAAGAACCGGTGAAAGGTCGTACCTGTTGAGATATACTATTAACCATGCGGTTTAGACATAGTATTTTATTTTATTCTTTATGGAATAATGATATATTTAATTTATTCAATTCAATAAAGTACTATGTTAAATATATCATTTGTTACATGTGTGTCCTTTTAGTTATGTAGTAGACAATTTAGTGTATGGAGTCTTAGTTCATGCACGGAAGATTAAATTGTTGGTTCTCATAATTAATAAATTTTGTTCACAATCAAAGATATTATTGGATAAAATATCTTGATGATTGTAGCACAAGATTATAGTATAATTTATCTTGATTATGGGAGTGGTTTTACTCCGACTTCTTGTGCTAGTATACTCAGTGTATATTGAACGGACTAAGTAAAGAAAAGATGTTTTTGTACTGAATATATAAAATATTTTCTCTAATTCATTAAATGATCTTATACTAACAATCTTGATATAATTATTATGATCAATGTAATTTGTTTATTGTATTGATTTATCAAAAGGTACGACTCTATTTCGAGTTAGTGTATGCCTAATAGATTGGACAATAACGAATAACATTTGTGAATAATAATTAGTTGATAGAATCCTTGACTCGGTTTTGAGTTTGATGATACTCCTTTATATAAGCTTATAAGTTTCATGTGAAAACCCGCCCGGTGGATTTTTTATCCGTCACATGAAATAGTTTAAGCGGAATTGTAAAGGGTTTAATTCGTTGATTAAATTAAATTTTCAGTGACTTAATTTGATTAACTGGTATTTGAGATCTTAACATGGAGAGTTAAAATAAGTGTTATTGAATTTTCGAAATTCATACCGAGGAGTTCAATTGCAGTTTTTTAGTGGAATAAATTGTAATTAATTATAGTAAGAATTAATTCATGCTAATTTTGAATTAATGTTATAATTGGTAGGCTCTTATTATTTCTGTGGTCTCTGCTATACATAGTAAAAACCTGGACAAGATTTGGGTAAAAAGTGACTTGGGAGAAAAGTCATCCGATAGAGTTAGAGTAGGATTCTACTTGTGCAAGTAGAATCCTACACGTTTTTGGAAGACAATATTCGGCCAAAAATAACTCTACTTAAAGAGGACGAATTTCACCTGATTACTTACTTTCAAAGTTGTATTGTTTTTGCCCACCCAAAAGTAAAATTGTCCAGGGTTTTATTAGGCATATAGCAGAAGACTGCAGCCCTGGATTCTTGTTGTTTGGAAGCTTTGTCCAACGATTTCAAGAGGTTAGTGCTTCTAATCTTGTGATTATAGCATTGTCTAGTTTACATGTATTAGATGTCTGGTTTGTTTGGTTGCTTCCGCTGCGCATGTTCTAACAATTGGTATCAGACGCCATCTTACATCTAACTAGATAATGTAATACAACATGAATAGAGTAATATTAAAACGTGTTGTTTAATGATACATGTTTGGTATGATTATTCTATGTCAAAAACGTTTTTATTAGTATCTTAATTTTGAAATTATGAATTAATATACACATGCATAAACGGTGGTGTTATATTTAATGAGTCTGTTTAATTACGTTTTTGATGAATATCAATTTGTCTTTTTTTTAAAAACATGACTGTTTCTTGAATGCTATTAATTCTGTAATTATGGGTTAATACATATATGCATAAACAGTGAATTAAATCTATTTGAGTTGCAATTTGTCCATAATCAGAGAGTGTTATATTAATAAAAACTTGACTGATTTGTATGATATTAGTTCTGTAATTATGGATTAATATACAGAATTATGAACAATGACGTTTTCTTTTAACAGTGAAAAACATATTATTTTTTTTACAATTCTGTCTGAACATGTTTTTATTATTATTATAATAATATTATTATTATTTTGAGTTCTGAAACCATATTTTAACATACAAGAGTATATTATGTGATTTGAACAAGTCAAAATAATAAAAACACTAAAAACAGCCAAAAATAGAATTCTACAAATAGGTCATGATTTTAGAATTCTGAAATTCTGTCGAACTCCGATTGACCTCAAATTTGGTAGGTTCATCGGAAACGGCCCAACTTAAACTGATGATGTACGTCGTTTTTTGGGCATTCGGGGTCGTTTAGATGGGTTTTTGGCTATTTTTATATTTTTTGGAAATTTTTTTTAATAAAAAGAATTTTTAAAAGAAATCTGTGATTGTATGGTTCAATTCCCATTGTTTACAATCATGTTTTATAGTAATAATGAATTTATAGGTTGACATAGGTCTTCTTCCACATCGGATATATTCATTATAGGTGATTACTGTAGTTTTGTCTCTAGTTATTTGATTACTTATATTAACTCTCCAACTGAGTTATATGTTGATTCAATGACACTAGAGTTTATAAAAGTGATATTTACCTATCTTAAATTAACAGTTTACTCTCCATCTGAGTTGGTCCTGTTTAAATTTATGGGGTTAATATCTTACATCACTCATATATTTTGCATGAATAGTTAAGTTTCCCTAACGAATCTAACTGTTCAATGAGCATGGTTATATGTGTAATGTGATGTTTTTGAATTTAATTATTCTAAATACATAACTAATGATCTATTTAATGTAAATATCTCTCAGATTAACCATGTCTTCATTCAACCCACTTACCTCAATTCTGAACCAAAACAAGTTAGAAGGGCCGAATTATGTTGACTGGAAAAGAAACCTTGATATTGTCCTAACTGCTGAAGGTTACAAATTTGTAATCACAAAGGAGTGTCCAGAAAAACTTGAAAATGCTACTGATGATCAGGTTAAGGCCTATGAAAAATGGGTTAAGGATGATGAGATGGCGCGATGTTACATTCTTGCCTCTATGGCGAATGTTTTGCAACATCAGCATCAGTCTATGGGGTCTGCTTACGACATGCTTGAATGTCTCAAAGAGATGTTCGGTGAGCAAAATCGTGCAGCTAAGCAGACTGCCATGAAAGCCCTTTTGAACACCAAGATGGCTGAAGGATCATCGGTCAGGGACCATGTTCTGAAGATGATGAGTCTTCTGAATGAACTGGAGGTCCTTGGAGCCTTGATTTATAAGGAGTCTCAAGTTGAGATGGTCCTACAGACTCTGCCTGACAGTTTTCAATAATTTTGCTTGAACTATAATATGAACAAAATGGATTAGTCACTAGCGAAATTGTTGAATGAGCTGCAAGCGGCGGAGTCTATTATCAAACAACAAGCTCCAGTTGTGGCACTCAATGTTGAGAAAGCTTCAGTTTCTAAGTCGAAAGGCAATAAGAAAAATAAGAAGGCTCAAAAGGTTTTGGCGCCTGGTGGTGCGGCTGGTGTGAAAAAGCCCAAAGGCAAGTGCTATCATTGCAAGCAACATGGGCATCACAAGAAGCAATGCCCTGCCTATCTGTCAAAGTTGAATGAGCAAGGTAATTCAAATTTACTACCATGTTTTGGTGTGTAGATTCCGGGGCCACTAATCATATCTGCACTACTTTGCAGGGGTTTCAGGAAACGCGACGGCTAAGTGAGAATGAAATTTGCGTATTTCAAGCCAATGGCGAGCCAACACCAACTTTAGCTTTAGTAAATATTAGAGTTTCGTTTAGTAGTGATAGAGTTTTAGATCTAAAAGATGTTCTCTATGTACCTTCCATTAGAAGGAATTTAATTTCGGTTTCGAAAATAATGGATGATGGTTATAATGTTTATTTTTCTAATAAGTCTGCTGTTATTAAGTTTAATAAACGTTTTATCTACACTGCTGCTAGAATACATGACCTTTTTATTCTTGATATATCTCCTCATATGCTACAACAACCAAAATAATTGAATAACATTAACCTGCCACATAAAAGAAAACGTATTTCTGAATTGAGTCAAACTTATTTGTGGCACTTGCGTCTAGGTCATATAAATCTAAATAGGATTTCGAGATTGGTCTATGATGGACCATTGATTTCATTGAAATGGAGTCACTACCAACATGCGAATCTTATTTCGAAGGTAAAATGACCAAGAGACATTTTCCCTCAAAAGGAAATAGAGTCAGCGATAAGCTAGAACTAATTCACTCTGATTTGTGTGTCCCTATGAATATACAAGCAAGAGGTGGTTTTGAGTATTTTGTGATTTTCACACATGATTACTCAAAATATGGATACATTAATCTGTTGCGACGTAAGTCTGAATGCTTTGAGAAATTCAAAGAATTTAAGACGGAAATGGAGAAACGACATGATAAATATATCAAAACATTGAGATCTTATCGTGGTGAATACCTTTCTGCGGAATTCATAAAATACTTATCAGATAGTGGAATTACATCTCAATTATCTGCCCCAGGAACACCACAACAAAATGGTGTGACAGAAAGAAGAAATAGGACTCTTATGGAAATGGTTAGATCAATGTTAAGTTATTCCGATTTGCCTTCTTCCTTTTGGGGATATGCTTTAGAAACAACAAATTACATTATAAATTTAGTTCCTTCAAAGTCAGTACCTTCAACTCTAGTAGAATTGTGGACTGGGCGCAAGCCAAGTTTACGGCACATTCGGGTTTGGGGTTGTCCAGCACATGTGCTGAAAGGGAAAGCAGATAAATTGGAATCAAGGACAGAAGTATGCATTTTTATTGGATATCCAAAAGGAACTAAAGGCGGTTTGTTTTATTGTCCCAAGGAAAAGAAGGTAATTGTTACGACAAATGCCGGATCTTTAGAAGAGGACTATTTAATGAACCATATTTCTAGAAGTAAACTAGTTTTACAGGAATTAAATAATGGAGTAACTAAAGACTCATCTCTAGAACGTATCCCTGAAGCCAGTATTGACATACCGCTGCACTATCATAGTGAGAGAAATGTCAATAGGCAGCAGATTGCACAAGAGCAATTGCCTGACATCTCACTACCCCAAAGTAGTGAGAGTAATGTTGAGCAACCTCAGATTGTTGAACAACCTAAAAATGTTCTGCAGCCTGCACTCCAGGAAGAAGTTAATGATATCCCAACACCGCAAGGTGTGGAGGATAAAATTGAGGCTTCAGTTCCAGAAAATGATGTTGTGATTCAACAACAAAATCAACCTCCACATGTAATGACTAGTCGTAGTGGGAGAATTATTAGAAAACCTCTCCGGTTTGCGCTCTTGGGAGAATCTTATGATAGAATCCCTGAAGAGACTAATACAGAACCTATTAATTACGACGAAGCACTACAGGATACAGATGCTGATAAATGGGTTGATGCTATGAAATCTGAAATGGAGTTCATGTACTCCAATCAAGTCTGGCATCTTGTAGAACCACCTATTGGAGTCAAACCCATTGGTTGTAGATGGATCTATAAGAAAAAGAGAGGAATGGATGGAAAAGTGCAAACTTTTAAAGCTAGGCTTGTTGCAAAAGGGTTTACTCAAAAAGAAGGGATCGATTATGAGGAAACCTTTTCGCCAGTAGCCATGCTTAAATCCATTAGGATTCTCTTATCCATTGCTGCTCATTACGATTATGAGATTTGGCAAATGGATGTCAAGACGGCTTTTCTAAATGGAAGTCTTGATGAGTGCATCTATATGGCACAACCAGTTGGTTTCATTAAAAGTGGCAATGAGCATATGTTGTGTAAATTAAAGAAATCCATTTATGGATTGAAACAAACTTCTAGAGCATGGAACACTTGTTTTGACGCATCGATTAAAACCTTCGGTTTTAATCAATGTGAAAATGAGTCTTGTGTCTATAAGAAGTGGGATGGAGATAAAGTTACATTTTTGGTTTTGTATGTAGATGATATTTTGCTCATAGGAAATAATGTGAGCATGTTGAATTCAGTAAAGGAATGGTTGTCCTCACGTTTCGCTATGAAGGACTTGGGACATGCAGCACATATCCTTGGGATCAAGCTTATGCGAGATCGCAAGTAGAGGATATTAGGCTTGTCCCAAGAACTTTATATTGATACTATTCTCACCAGATTTATCATGCAAGATTCCAAGAAAGGCTTTATCCCTTTTAGACATGGAAATGGAATCTCTCTGTCGAAAGATCAGTCCCCAAAAACGACTGATGAGATAGAAAAAATGAAGGCGGTCCCTTATGCTTATGTTGTAGGGAGTCTCATGTATGTTATGCTATGTACTAGACCTGATATCTGCTTTGCAGTTGGCATGGTTAGTAGATTTCAGTCTAACCCTGGACGAGAACACTGGACGACTGTTAAGCATATAATCAAGTACTTGAAAAGGACTAAGGATTATATGTTGGTGTATCACTCAGGTGATCTTGCACCCGTTGGCTATATTGATTCAGATTTCCAGTCAGATAGAGACTCTAGAAAATCTACCTCAGGATATGTTTTTACCTTAGGAGGTGGAGCCATAAGTTGGAGGAGTATCAAGCAATCATCTGTTGTTGATTTCACCATGGAAGCCGAATATGTGGCTGCATCTGAGGCAGCTAAAGAGGTTGTTTGGCTCAGGAACTTTCTAAAAGAGCTTAATGTAGTTCCTTCGGTTCAAGCACCGATTGTACTTTATTGTGACAATAGTGGTGTAGTTGCAAACTCGAAGGAACCAAGAAGCCATAAAAGGAGTAAATATATTGAGCGTAGATATCACTTAATTCGGAACATAACTCAAAGAGGTGATGCAAGAGTGTTGAAGATTCCGTCACAGGACAATTTGGCAGACCCGTTTACGAAGAGCTTGACACAGAAGAATTTTGACAAGCATGTAGAAGGAATGAGTGTTAGAGTAGTAGACGCATGATTATGAGTCTAAGTAGGAGATTGTTGGGATATACTATTAACCATGCGGTTTAGACATAGTATTTTATTTTATTCTTTATGGAACAATTATATATTTAATTTATTCAATGCAATAAAGTAATATTTTAAATAGATCATTTGTTACATGTGTGTCCTTTTAGTTATGTAGTAGACAATTTAGTGTATGGAGTCTTAGCTCATGCACGGAAGATTAAATTGTTGGTTATCATAATTAATAAATTTTGTTCACAATCAAAGATATTATTGGACAAAATATCTTGATGACTGTAGCACAACATTATAGTATAATTTATCTTGATTATGAGAGTGGTTTTACGCCGACTTCTTGTTCTAGTATACTCAGTGTATATTGAACGGACCGAGTAGAGAAAAGATATTTTTATACTGAATATATAAAATATTTTCTCTAATTCATTAAATGAGCTTATACTCCTAATCTTGATATAATTATTATGATCAATGTAATTTATTTATTGTTTTGATTTATCAAAAGGTACGACTCTATTCCGAGTTAGTGTATGCCTAATAAATTGGACAATAACGAATAACATTTGTGAATAATAATTAGTTGATAGAATCCTTGACTCAGTTTTGAGTTCGATGATACCCCTTTATATAAGCTTATAAGTTTTCATGTGAAAACCTGGCCGATGAATTTTGTATCCGTCACATGAAATAGTTTAAGCGGAATTGTAAAGGATTTAATTAGTTGATTAAATTAAATTTTCAGTGATTTAATTTGATTAACTGGCATTTGAGATCTTAACATGGGGAGTTAAAATAAGTGTTATTGAATTTTCGAAATTCATACTGAGGAGTTCAATTGCAGTTTTTTAGTGGAATAAATTACAATTAATTATAGTAAGAATTAATTCATGCTAATTTTGAATTATAATTGGTAGCCTCTTATTATTTCTGTGGTCCCTGCTATACCTAGTAAAAACCTGGACAAGACTTGGGTAAAAAGTGACTTGGGAGAAAAGTCATCCGTTAGAGTTAGAGTAGGATTCTACTTGTGCAAGTAGAATCCTACATGTTTTTGGAAGAAAATTTTCGGCCCAAAATAACTCTACTTAAGGAGGACGAATTTCACTTGATTACTTACTTTCAGAGTTGTATTGTTTTTGCCCACCCAAAAGTAAAATCGTCCAGGGTTTTATTAGGCATATAGCAGAAGACTGCAGTCCTGGATTCTTGTTGTTTGGAAGCTTTGTCCAACAATTTCAAGAGGTTAGTGCTTCTAATATTGTGATTATAGCATTGTCTAGTTTACATGTATTAGATGACTGGTTTGTTTGGTTTCTTCCGCTGCGCATGTTCTAACAGTACCGACCTGAAGAGTAAGAGCCCAAGTCGCCAGCTACACTAAAGGTCGTACCGACCTAAAGCGTAAGAGCCAAGTCGCCAGCTACACCGAAGGACGTACCGACCTAATGCATAAGAGCCCAAGCCGCCAGCTACATGTCATACCGACCCAAAACGACTCAGGGCCGACGAGCTCGAGTCGAAACTTGACTCGGAGACTGAGCCCGAAATGGTTAACTAAAGTGCCTAAGGGCCAAATGTGTAAGAGCCCAAGTCGCCAGCTACACCGAAGGTCGTACCGACCTAACGCGTAAGAGCCCAAGTCGCCAACTACACACCTTACCGACCCAAAGCGCCTCAGGGCCGATTTAAAAACCTAAAGGCCGATGAGCTCGAGTTGAAACCCGACTCGGAGACTGAGACCAAAACGGTTAACTAAAGCGCCTAAGGGCCAAATACGTAAGAGCCCAAGTTGCCAGCTACAGGTCGTACCGAACCAAAACGACTCAGGGACGATTTAAAAACCTATGGGCCGGTGAGCTCGAGTCGAAACCCGACTTAGATACTGAGCCCGAAACGGTTAACTAAAGAGCCTAAGGGAAAAATGCATAAGAGCCCAAGTCGCCAGCTACACCGAAGGTCGTACCGACCTAACGCGTAAGAGCCCAAGTCGCCAGCTACAGGTCGTAGCGACCCAAAGCGCCTCAGGGCCGATTTAAAAACCTAAGGGCCAATGAGCTCGAGTCAAAACCCGACTCGGAGACTGAGCCCGAAACAGTTAACTAAAGTGCCTAAGGGTCAAATGCGTAAGATCCCAAGTCGTCAGCCTAAAAAGCCTCAGGACCAATTTATAACCCCAAGGGTTTCGTCTCAAAGTCCAATGCATCGGGCTAATTATCGACAAGCAAATCAGAGAAACCAAAGAATATTTCATATATATATATATATATATATGTGTGTGTGTGTGTGTGTGTGTATTACAAATATGCATTTACAATGCTCCCACATGATTCTTTACAAAGAACAAGAAAGGAAAAACTAGTCTGCTCTAGGGACCAGCTCCCTCGGAAGCCTTTAAATACCAGCATCGGCACCGGAAGAAAGGAAAAAATTGACGTTGATCTCATCCGCTTTGGCCTGTTTATATCTTCTGAGAGATCAAATCCCCTAGCGTGAATCTCTTCGAGAGTCTCCCTCTGAGACCGCATACTCATTTCCCCTCCTCTCTCTATCAAAAGCTCCTCTCAGCTCAGCCCGAGCATCGACAACATCTTTCAAATAAACGACCACTTTCTTATCGACCTTCGCTCGAACTTGTTCAGCTTCAGCTTGGGCGTCCACGACCACGGCCTTCATATTCAAAAGATCAGTCTCGAGCTTGGCAATCCTGCTCGTCTGAATCGAGCTACTTTCTCGAGCATTACGAAGTTGTACCTCGAGGGTAGAGGCCTTGGACAAGGCATTCCTTTGGGCCACAACATGAATGCCTATATGCGCCTTCAACGCATGGCATTCGCAATTCACTTGCCCAACCTCGCCCCAAAGGCATTCCAGCATTTCCTTTTTTTCTCTGCCGCTGAAGCACCGAAACATTAGTTTCCAAAAGCGGAATTGAAGCATGTACTCCTTCAGGATAAGTTTACCTGATGCTCGAGATTGCCTTTATAGTTTCGACTCCGATGCATCTCCGACCGAAGATGTATCAACTCTTTCGCTTCTTATTGCAAAGGAGCCTGAGAGATTTTTCCTTGCCCAATGCCTCCCGCAACCTGGTCTCACAATGAAGCATCTCGAACTTGAGCTTGTCAAAAACCTATGGAGAAGAAGCTTCAGTTCAAAGAATGAATATTCATAGCTGAAAAGCCAACAAAGTCGATCAAAACTCACCTCAGAACAAAGCCACTAAGCCGCCTCAAAAGTTCAGCGTGTGTCTACTGGCCTGGCCCCATCAGCCCCAGTTGAACCGCTCTCAATGGGGCATGACCAGTCGAGACCCCACTTGGTTCGGGCGGCCCCTAGCCCCGAACGTCCCTCGAAGTAACTTCGAGGGCAGAATCAGACGATGGTAGAGGACTCTTTCTCCTTCCCTCTCGAGGAACCTCTCCCTCAAAACTAGAGGTCTTAGGCCTAGCAAAATTGGCAACTTCGGGAGGCCCCCTGGCTCGAGCCGTAGACTAAGAACCATCCTCCCGAGAAGAGCTAATATCCACGGAATAACCAACGCATATGAAGTCCTCTCCAACGACAGCATGTCCTTTGTGTCTATGAACAGGCCCCGCCTCAGTGAGAATGTCCTCATCCATCGAGGACCTTTTTCACTTATTATCCCCCTCGACTCTGAAGCCGATGGTCCTTCCCTATCCTCGAAGAGGCACGACCTCATCTCCGAGAATCAACCAACACATGCGGTAGCGGAGTTAATACACATAAAAGAAAGCATTCCTCAAAAGGCAATCACTTGGCTCATACCGTGGTGCTTTGCTTCCCATCTGCCCTTTGACAGATCTTGCCACTTGTGTTCATCATAGGACGACGAAGCTGCCAGCCTCCGAGTCCAGTCTGTAAGATCTGGGATCTCTTCCAGCATCCACGGGCCCGCTGAGAAAAAGAAAAAAACATTCTTATAAATCAACCAAAGCAAAGGGCACTAAGTTACGATGTAGCTTATGTTTAAAATTCAATTTCTCGGGAAATGACAGGAACTCTGCAGGATAATATCGACGGTCCTCACTCGGACAAACCGAATCATCTATCCTCGGTTTCGATCCTCGTCGTCACTGGCAATAAAGGGCTTGGTAGATCGGCATCGTAATGCAATCAGACCTCGACAATGCTGAAGTCGATATAATATAATAAGTTGACTAAGGGTAAGCTCAAGCTCAGCCTTTTCGGTAAAGTACCTCATCATCTTCTCTATCCGCCAAAAGGACGGATGAATTTGAGCCAGGGTGACTCGGTACCTCTTGCAGAATTCGAGCACAAGGTGGTCGAGGGGGCCCAATGTAAATGTGTACGTATACACATTCAAGAATCCCTCCACATAGATCACGATGTTCTCTTCTCGTGAAGGTATCTGCAGCATCACATTTCCCCCCCACCGTAGTCTCTCCTCACGGCCTCGAGGTGGTTTTCTTCTAGCGATCGGATGAACCTCGACGCATGCTCTCAATGGACCGAGGCGTTGAAGGGTTTATCTAGTGCAAAATATTTCTTCAAAGCAAAGCAGCTCGAGGTTAACTCACCGTACGCCGGTGGTGGCCGGGCAAGATGCAGAGGTAAGGTTTTCCTCTTCTTGGTGAACGGATTCGGGCGCGGCAGCCATAACTACTCAAGCAAAGGTAAAGAGGAAGAAATAAAAACAAGTTTCGCAAGATGAGAAAGGTAAGAGAACGTTGAAAGAAAAGCTAGTTTTGCAAATTTGCAAGACTTAAAATGAATAGGAAGCAAGTATATATATAGAGCAAGCGGTGGCCATTCAACTACTCTGAAAGCCATTTAATCATGACAAAGTTTCCATAACTTTTGGGGAAGTGTACCGGTGGGGCCACCTCGGTCACTTCACGGTCATGTCACATAAATGGCACTGTCACACAACTTTCGAGGGATCGAAGCCCCCATGTCGACCTAGCCTCGAGAAGGCGTCTGATCTAGAGGGGGTCTACTATTGCAAATACGGGTTCCGAAGGGCTAAAGTCGAAGCTTGAAAGTCAACTTTTGCGTAAGCATTGCAGGGCAAAGTTTGGGAGATATGTAACAAAGAAATATTTTATTTCAAAAATGCATTTACAAGGGTATTTCTACAAAAATTCCTTCGAGGGCCTCCTCAGAACAAACTGGGTCCGCATCGGCCGCCTCCAACTTAGCAGACGGCCACCCAATAACTCTCGAAGCATCAATGCTTCGTTTTTCCCTTTGTACCAAAGGGAAGGTATCATCACTTTCTTCCTCGGCTCCCAGGCTCTCAGCGGCCATTGAGGATAGGACCGTGGCATCGGTCCGGGGCTTCCGAGGCTTTGCCCTTTTGGATTTTGGAGACTCCGCCGAGGCCTCCTTCTTCCTTTTCTTGTCCTTGGCAGTCTTTGGAGCCTCTTCCTCATTAACACACCTTCACCAAGGCCTGCGCAAGCGTGTTATATCAAAAAACACCACCATCTAAAGTTCATACAAAGAATGAGAAAACAATAACAACGAGAGCATATCGTGGTTCTTGGCCTGCCACGGTGTCTTAGCCAGTTCGTGCCAAACGCGTTTGTTGTATGGGAAAACGGAGTCCAAAAGTTTGATCCACCTCGGAAGGTCCTGTACCGCGGTGGCTACACAATTAGAAGAAAATCAGTCAAGAGAAAAAGAGTTAGCAAAACATACTCAATTCAGGGGTACTTACGTTTCATATTCCATTCCTTCGGGAACAACATTCTATCAGCAGGGATGATGTCCGAAGTTCTGATTCTAACAAATCAGCTTATCCACCCGCGATATATATCCTCGTCGATGCAAGCGAGGAACGCCTTGGCAGATTGACGATGCAGTTTAATTAGGCCCCCGTGGAAGAGACGAGGGCTGTATAATCTGATCAAATGGTCGAGGCTAAAAGTCATTCCCTCAACCATGTTGGTAATGTGTCAAATCATATATACAATCATCCAAAAAGAATGAAAGATTTGACCGAGTGTCACTCGGTATTAATGACAAAAATCAAGAATCACCAGGTCAATCAGTGGAGAGGAAGAATCTACGGGGCCTAAGGTAAAAAGGTATATATATATAT
>ML410395.1:6896-32786 GCA_005239525.1 Nicotiana knightiana
CCCCCCCCCCCTCTTTATTTGCTACTAGTCGCATCATGCTTAGTTATCTTTACCCTATTCTTGCCTGTTGTTTTTTCTTGGGCTGTTTAATTAAGCCATAATTGACATACTTCTTCTTGGCATATTTAAATTGGGACTACGGGCCGAGATCCGGGAGCTTTCCCCCTGTACTGCATTTCATATTTAAATTGGGACTATGGACCGAGACCTGGGAGCTTTCCCCCTGTACTGAAATGCATATTTAAATTAGGACTACGTACGGAGATCCGAGAGCTTTCCCCCTGTACTGCATAGCATATTTAAATTAGGATTACGGACTGAGATCCGGGAGCTTTCCTCGTGTACTGCATTGCACATTTACTGTTGAGATATATGATATGCTGAGCCGAGGGCTCTCTTTCTGTTATTAAATCTTTTCATTTTCGTTAATCTTGTTTATCATCGCTTATCTATATTTCACTGTTTTAAATTGTATATTGACTTGTTTTACAAATTCATTAGGGCTTCAACCTGACCTCGTCACTACTTGACTGGGGTTAGGCTTGGCACTTACGGAGTACCGAATGTTGAGTACTCACGCCTTTTCTTGCGCATGTTTTCCCCATGTGCAAATCCAGGTACCAGCACCCAGTATCGTGGCTAGGAGTCATTCTAGAAGCAGCCAGGAGACCGCGAGGTAATTCTGCCGCGTCCGCAGAATCCCACGAGTCCCCTTCTACTCTAGTATAGGCATAGAAGACTTATGTATTTTTCCACTGTTTCATTGTATAGAGCTACATTTAGTATAGATCTTGTGACTATGGTGACATTCCGGGTTTTGGGAAGTGAAAGTGTATATGCTGAGCAGCTATGTTACATTCACTTGAGTTCTTTTGTGTCTTTATTTTATTGATTCTGTCATTTTCCGCAAATTTTAGGCTTACCTGGACATAGAGACTAGGTGCCATCATGATACCTTTCGGAGGGTAAAATGGATCGTGGCAAGTTGGTATCAGAGCATCTAGGTTCATAGGAGTCACAAGTCACAAGCCATTTTATTAGAGTCTCGCGGATCGATGCAGAGACGTCTGTATCTATCTTCGAGAGGCTATGTAACTGTTACAAACATTCAAATTCTTTGGAATTCCTTATCGTGCTAGTTATGTCATCAAATTCTTAAACGCTATTCTATCCTTGCTTGCAGATGGTTCGTACCCGTACCGGACATACTGATGACTAGGCACCCGAGCCCCTAGTCAGAGCCACTAGAGGCAGGGGACGAGCACGCGGTGCAACCCGAGCACCGGCTAGAGCAGAGGCAGAGGAGCCCCCAGCAGCTACAGTTGGAGGGGCACAGGAGGTCCCTGCTTTTACTCTAGAACTCAAGGAGACATTGGCGCAGTTCTTGAGTGCCTTCAGTACTCTGTCTCAGGCGGGTCTACTCCTGATAGCTCCAGCTACATCCTAGGCCGGAGGAGGGATACAAACTCCCGAAGCCCATACTTCTGAGAAGAGGGTTCATATTGGGCCGGTTCCGAAGTATATTCCTATGCCCCCAACAGCTCCAGCTCAGCATGAGACTAGGATAGCTGTTCCTGAGGCAAAACAGCTCCGACTTGAGAGGTACAAGAAGTACCACCCACCTGAGTTCAGCGGACTAGCTTCAGATGACGCGTTGGGTTTTCTTGAGGGGTGTCATCGCATTCTCCGCACTATGGGTATTGTGGAGACGAGTGGGGTTTCTTTCATTGCTTTCCAGCTGAGGGGAGCAGCTTATCAGCGGTGGCGTGCTTTTGAGCTTATTAGCCCGGACGAGGCAACTTCACTTACTTTGGGCTCAGTTTTCCGAGATGTTCTTACTTGAGTTTGTCCCTCTGAGCTTCAGGGATGCTTGGCGTGCGGAGTTTGAGCAACTACGCCAGGGTGCCATGACTGTGTCAGAGTATGCAGTCCTTTTCAACGATTTGGCTCGCCATGCACCAGCTTTGGTTGTCACTGTCAGAGAGAGGGTTCGACGCTTTATTGAGGGACTCCACCCCAGTATTCAGACCAGCATGGCCTGAGAGCTGGAGACCGATATTACTTACCAGCAGGCCATGATTATTGCCCGGAGGATTGAGACTATGTTAGCCCGGGACAGGGAGGAGAGAGAGGCCAAGAGGTCTCGAGAGACTGGTCATTTTTTAGGAGCCCGTGCACCAACAACATGCTATGGTAGGGGTTTTTTGAGTCGCCCTGTTCATTCAGCTCTCCCAGCAGCCAGCGGTATTCCAACTCCTCCTAGACCTCAGGAGCCTATTATGCACCACCAGTATCTCAGGTGCCTCCTGCTCGAGGTGCTATCAATGGCCAGTCCAGCAGGCCAGTTCAGAGTCAATAGCGGCCGCCACATCCTCTAAGAGGTTTCTTTGAGTGTGGTGACCCTCATCATATGATCAGAGATTTCCCTAGAGCGAGGAGGGGCGCACCACCTCAGACTTATCAGGGTGCACCCCCTCAGACTTATCAGGCTCCACGTTTTCCACCAGGTCCTCCAGCTATTCTTCCATCCCCAGCTGCTACCCCACCACCTCAGGCAGCTTGAGGTGGAGGTCGGGGAGGTCGAGGTCACCCTAGAGGGGGAGGCCAGGCCAGGTACTATGCTCTTCCGGCCCGGTCTGAGGACATTGCTTCAGATTCAGTCATTAAAGGTATTGTTCCCATTTGTCATCGGGATGCATCGGTATTATTTGACCAAGGCTCTACATATTCATATGTGTCTTCCTATTTTGCTACACATCTAGGGATATCCCGGGATTCTTTGAGTTCCCCTATTTATGTTTCTACTCCTGTGGGAGATTCTCTTGTTGTGGATCGCGTATATCGGTCATGTTTGATTGCTATTTGTGGTTTTGAGACCAGAGTTGATTTACTACTACTCAGTATGGTAGATTACGATGTTATATTGGGTAAGGATTGGTTGTCTCCCTATTATGCTATTCTTGATTATCATGCCAAGACCGTGACGCTGGCTATGCCAGGATTTTCGAGGTTAGAGTGGAGAGCTTCCTTAGAGTATACTCCCCGCCGAGTCATTTCTTTTCTTAAGGCTCAGCGGATGGTTGAAAAGGGGTGTGATGCATATTTGGCTTATGCGAGAGATATTAGTGCTGGGACCCCTACAATTGAGTCAGTTCCTGTTTTCAGGGACTATTCTGATGTATTTCCAGCTTATCTTCTAGGTATGCCACTCGATAGAGACATTGATTTCGGCATTGACTTGTTGCCGGGCACTCAACCCATTTCCATTCCTCCTTATCGCATGGCTCCTCCTGAGTTGAAGGAGTTGAAGGATCAGTTACAAGAGTTGCTTGAGAAGGAATTCATCTGGCCCAGTGTATCACCTTTGGGTGCTCCGGTATTATTTGTGAACAAAAAGGATGGCTCGATGTGTATGTGTATTGACTACCAGCAGCTGAATAAGGTGACAGTGAAGAACAGGTACCCATTGCCTCGCATTGATGATCTATTTGACCAGTTACAGGGTGCTAGGGTGTTCTCCAAGATTGATCTACGTTCTGGTTATCATCAGTTGAAGATTCGGGAACTGGATATCCCAAAGATTGCCTTCAGGACCAGATATGGCCACTATGAGTTCCTTGTTATGTCATTTGGGCTGACCAATGCACCAGCAGCCTTCATGCACTTGATGCACAGCATATTTCGGCCCTATCTTGATACTTTCATCATTGTGTTCATTGATGACATTCTGGTATATTCTAGGTCCTAGGAGGACCATGAGCAGCACTTGAGGACCGTGCTTCAGACACTGAGGGAGAAGAAGTTGTATGCCAAGTTTTCTAAGTGTTAATTTTGTCTTGATTATGCGGCATTCCTAGGACACGTGGTGTCTTCGGATGGGATCAAGGTAGATCCGAAGAAGGTGGAGGCGGTACAGAGTTGGCCCAGACCGTCCTCAGCTACTGAGATCCGTAGTTTCCTCGGTTTAGCTGGGTATTATCGCCGTTTTGTGGATGGATTTTCATCCATTTCAGCGCCTATGACCATACAGACCCAGAAGGGTGAATCTTTTATATGGACTGAGGAGTGTGAGGAGAGCTTTCAGATGCTCAAGACAGCCCTGACTACAGCTCTTGTGTTGTTTTTGCCTACCGGTTCTGGGTCCTATACAATTTATTGTGATACTTCGAGGATTGGCTTGGGAGCGGTGTTGATGCAGGACGGTGGGGTGATTTCCTACGCATCCAGACAGTTGAAGGTCCATGAGAAAAACTACCATGTTTATGATCTCGAGTTGGCAGCGATTGTTCACGCCCTGAAGATATGGCGTCATTATTTATATGGTGTTCCCTGTGAGATATTCATGGATCACTGGAGTTTATTGCACATATTCAGGAAGAAGGATCTAAATTTGGGCCAGCGTAGGTGGTTGGAGTTTCTAAATGACTATGACATCACTATATTATACCACCCGGGGAAGGCCAATGTGGTGGCCGACGCCTTGAGTCGCCGGGCGGAGAGTTTGGGGAGTTTGGCATACCTTTATGCAGCTGAGAGGCCTCTAGCCTTAGATGTTCAGTCCTTAGTTAGTCAGTTCGTGAGATTGGATCTTTCTGAGCCTTGCTGGGTATTAGCTTGTGTGGTTGCTCGATCTTCCCTTCATGACCGTATCAAAGAGCGCCAGTATGATGATCCCTACCTTTTGGTTCTTTATGATAGAGTCCGGCGTGGTGATGCCAGGGATGTGACTATAGGAGATGACGGGGTGATAAAGATGCATGGCCGTATCTGTGTGCCCAATGTGGATGGGCTTCGGGAGTTGATTCTTGAGGAGGCCCATAGTTCGCGGTATTCCATCCGTTCGGGTACCGGGAAGATGTACCAGGATCTGATACAGCACTATTGGTGGCGAAGGATGAATAAGGATATAGTGGAGTTTGTAGCCAAGTGTCTCAACTGTCAGCTAGTCAAATGTGAGCATCAGAGACCGGGAGGCTTACTTCAGTAGATTGAGCTTCCATAGTGGAAGTGGGAGGGGATCACTATGGACTTTGTGGTTGGACTTCCTCGGACCTTGAGGAAGCATAATGCTATTTGGGTGATTGTGGATCGGCTGACCAAATCGGCCAATTTCATTCCAATGCTGACTACATATTCATCTGAGAGGTTGTATGAGATTTATATCAGATACATTGTTCGCCTCCATGGTATTCCAGTATCTATCATTTTAGACAGCGGTACACAGTTCACTTCGCGGTTCTAGAGAGCCATTCAGCAGGAGTTAGGTACCAGGGTAGAGTTGAGTACATCTTTTCACCATCAAACAGACGGGCAGTCCGAGCGCACGATTCAGATTCTCGAGGATATGCTCTGTGCCTGTGTGATAGATTTTGGAGGGTCATGGGATCGATACTTGCCCCTTCCAGAGTTTGCTTATAACAACAACTACCAGTCCAGCATTCAGATGACTCCGTATGAGGCTTTTTATGGTAGGCGGTGCAGGTCTCCAATGGATTCACCATAACCTTGTTCAGCTGCCTATAGTCAATGCACGTATGCATGGATCGACTTGAGGTCTGGGTACCATCAGCTGAAGATTCGGGATTCTGATATTCCGAAGACTGCTTTCAGGACCAGATATGGCCACTATGAGTTTGTGGTTATGTCTTTTGGGCTGACCAATGCCCCAGCCGCGTTCATGCATTTGATGAACAACATGTTTCAGCCTTACCTTGATTCTTTCGTTATTGTGTTCATTGATGACATCCTGGTGTACTCTCGTAGCCAGGAGGAGCACGCCCAACATTTGAGGGTTGTGTTGCAGAGATTGAGGGAGGAGAAGCTTTATGCAAAGTTCTCCAAATGTGAGTTTTGGCTTGGTTTGGTAGCTTTATTGGGTCACGTGGTGTCTATTAAGGGTATTCAGGTGGACCCGAAGAAGATAGAGGCGGTGCAGAGTTGGCCCAAACTGTCCTCAGCTACGGAGATTCGGAGTTTCCTGGGTTTGGCGGGTTATTACCATCACTTTGTGGAGGGATTTTCTTCTATTGCTTCACTTTTGAACAGATTGACCTAGAAGGGTGCTACATTCATATGGTCCGATGAGTGTGAGGAGAGCTTTCAGAAGCTCAAGTCAGCATTGACTACAACTCCGGTATTAGTATTGCCTACGGGTTCGGGTTCTTACACAGTCTATTGTGATGCTTCTAGAGTTGGATTGGGAGCGGTTTTGATGCAGGACGGAAGGGTGATTGCCGACGCGTCCAGACAGTTGAAGGTACATGAGAAGAATTACCCAGTGCACGATCTTGAGTTAGCTGCCATTGTTCATGCCTTAAAGATTTGGCGGCATTAGTTGTATGGGGTACAGTGTGAGATTTTCACTGATCATCGTAGCTTGCAGTATCTACTAAGGCAGAAGGACTTTAATTTGCGACAGAGGAGATGGTTAGATCTTCTTAAGGACTATGACTTAACTATTTTGTATCACTCGGGGAAGGCCAATGTAGTGGTCGATGCCTTGAGTCACAGAGTCGAGAGTTTGGGGAGCCTAGCTTACCTTTCAGCAGCAGAGCGACCGTTAGCACTTGATGTTCAGGCTTTAGTAGGACAGTTGGTGAGATTGGATTTGTCAGAACCTCCGCGGGTGGTAGCTAGCATGGCTTCCCGGTCTTCTTTGTTTGATCAGATTAAGGCACGACAGTATTATGACTTCCACTTGTTAGTTCGTCAGGATATATTTTGTCGGGGTGATGCCCGGGATGTGACTATTGGTGATGACGGAGTTGTGAGGATGCATGGCCGTATTTGCGTGCCCAATGTGGATGGTATTCGAGAGTTGATATTAGTAGAGGCTCACAGTTCGCGGTATTCTATTCATCCGGGTGCCGCGAAGATGTACCAGGATCTGAGACAACAGTATTGGTGGAGGCGGATGAAGAAAGATATTGTTGAGTATGTAGCACGGTGTCTCAACTGCCATCAGGTCAAGTATGAGAACTAGAGACTAGGTGGATTACTTCAGAGGTTAGATATTTCAGAGTGGAAGTGGGAGCAGATTACCATTGACTTTGTAGCTGGGCTTCCACGAACTTCGAAGGGTTTTGATGCTATTTGGGTCATTGTAGATAGATTGACCAAGTCCGCGCACTTCATTCCTGTCAGCACTTCTTATACTTCAGAGCGGTTAGCTGGTATTTACATTAGGGAGATTTTCTGACTACATGGAGTTCCGGTTTCTATTATTTCCGACAGAGGTACTCAGTTCACATCTCAGTTTTGGAGGGCCGTGCAGAGGGGCATGGGTACTGATGTAGAGTTGAGCACTACATTTCACCCGCAGACCGACGGGCAGTCGGAACGGACTATTCATATTTTGGAGGACATGTTACGGGCTTGTGTGATTAATTTTGGTGGTTCATGGGATCAGTTCCTGCCACTAGCGGAGTTTGCATATAATAATAGCTACCAGTCCAGTATTCAGATGGCCCAGTATAAGGCTTTATATGGTAGTAGGTGTAGATCTCTGGTTGGTTGATTCGAGCCTTGTGAAGCTAAGTTATTGGGCACAAATTTGATTTAGGATACGTTGGAGAAGGTGAAGTTGATTCAGGAGCGACTACACACGGCGCAGTCCAGACATAAGAGTTATGCGGACCAGAAGGTTCGGGATGTGTCTTTTATGGAAGGGGATAAGGTACTGCTGAAGGTATCACCCATGAAGGGTTTTATGAGGTTCGGAAAGAGAGGAAAGCTAAGTCTGCGGTTTATTGGTCCTTTCGAGGTGCTTCAGAAGGTTGGAGAGGTGTCTTATAGACTTGCCTTGCCACCCAGTCTATCGAGTGTTCATCCGGTATTTCATGCGTCGATGCTCATAAAATATGTTGGTGACCCGTCTCATGTGTTAGACTTCAACACATTTCAGCTCGAGGATGATATGTCTTATGAGGTGGAGCCAGTGGCTAGGTTGGCTCGCGAGGTCCGAAAGTTGAGGTCAAAGGAGATAGCTTCAGTGAAGGTGAAGTGGAGAGGTCAGCCAGTGGAGGAGGCTACTTGGGAGACCGAGCGGGAGATGCGGAGCAGATATCCTCACTTGTTTGAGACTCCAGGTATGTTTCTAGACTCGTTCGAGGACGAATGCTTGTTTAAGAGGGGTAGAATGTAACGACCCAATCCTTCGTTATGTAGAACCTGCATTATAATCGATGTTATTGACTTGTCATAGGTTGGTTATTCTGTTATTGATGTGTTAGAGTCGATAGGCTTGAAATGGAATCGTTGTAGTGAGAGTTCAGTCATGTAGACTTTAAAGATAGCCTTATAATGGGAAAAGTCAACTAAGAGTTGACTTATTGGGAAACGACCTCAGAATGCGGATTTTATGGCTCGGATAGCTTTGTTAGGTGATTTGGGACTTAGGAGTGTGTTCAGAATATTTTTGTGATGTCCAGTGCAGAATTAGGCTTGAATTGGCGAAAGTTAATTTTTGGCGATTTCCGGTTGGTAGTGGAAAATAGGATATTGGGGTTGGAATGGAATTCCACTAGTTGGAACAGGTTCGTAATGTCATCTTGGTTATGTCTGTAAAATTTCAGGTCAATCAGAGTTGTTTTGGGTAGTTTCGGCATCGTTGCTGGAATTTAGAAAATTCAAAGTTCATAGGCTTGAATTCGATGTGTTTTTGAGGTTTGATGTTGTGTTTGATGTTTCGAAGGCTCGACTAAGTTTGAATGATAATATATGATGCGTTGGTATGTTTGGTTGGGATCCCGAGGGGCTCGGGATGGTTTCGGGTGGTTAACGGGGAGTTTGGAATGGTTTTGATATTGCTGATGTTGTTGTTACTTGTGTTTTCGCACCTGCGGATGGGGAGCCGCATGTGCGGTTCCGCAGGAGCGGACATGGCACCACAGCTGCGGAAGATTGGCTGAGTGAGAAGAGTCCGCAGGTGCGAGTTAATTACCACACCTGCGAGGCCGCAGGTGCGGGAGGTCGATCGCAGGTGCGGAAGTTGAGGTCCTTGGGATTTTCCGCAGGTGCGCACCTAGGATCTGCAGGTGCGGGTAAGTCGTCGCAGGTGCGAGACCGCGAGGTAATTCTGCCGCGTCCGCAGAATCCCACGACTCCCCTTCTACTCTAGTATAGGCATAGAAGACTTATGTATTTTTCCACTGTTTCATCGTATAGAGCTATATTTAGTACAAAGCTTGTGACTATGGTGACTTTCCGGGTTTTGGGAAGTGAAAGTGTATATGCTGAGCAGATATGTTACATCTACTTGAGTTCTTTTCTGTCTTTATTTTATTGATTCTGTCATTTTCCGCAAATTTTAGGCTTACCTAGTCATAGATACTAGGTGCCGTCACGATACCTTTTGGAGGGTAAAATGGGTTGTGATAGTGATACAATTTGTGGCAACAATAAAAGTGTTCGCAACGGATAAATCAAAATTCAAATTCAAGATCAAGCTCAAAGGCCCTTGAATTTATACTAGAAAAGTAGAATCAGAGGATTCTTAGAGATTGTACACTCAAATTACTTGAAATAAAAAATTACGATTGTTGCAATATTTTCGGTCTTGATTTTATTTTCCCGACGCAAGTTTATTGTCTACAAATTCTGGCACGCCCAGTGGGATGGAATTGAAAATCATTCACAATGTTGCATTCTTGCTTTTTATGTCATCATCAACTTTTAGCACCTTCACAATGTGGTTCTTCAAGTAGAACTTTGCATCAGCGAAGTGTGACTCTGCCTCAGTGAATGGCGCATCATCGGCAATTATTGTCTTCTCGACTTCACCCTCGTAGTATTTTAAACATTGATGGTAGGTAGACGAAACTACTTTATTCTCATTTATCCAAGGCCTTCCAAGCAAAACATTGTATGAAGTCTTCGCATCTATCACATGCAGCCATGCACTTGATTGCATATCTTCAATCGTTATTCCCAGCCTGATCGAGCAAAAGCCTCATATAATTCTTGAGCTATGGTATGACTTGATCCTCTTCACCGAGGTACGTAGGCAGATTAGAACTTTATTCTGAGTTCAGTCGCATGATTTTAAAAGATACATAGTGCCCCAATCGTTGTTCGAATGAAGTACGATGGAATGTAATTCATTTAATCAACACTTGGAGATCGAGCTGAGATACCTTTCTTCTGTTAAACTTTGGATCCCATTTGATTTAAAGGGGCTATGGTATATTGATGTTTTCAATAAATGATTATAGTATTTTAGGAGGCTACCAAGTATTTGCATCAAAGTCTGGTGATTCGCTATGTCTTCATGTTCACATAACCTTCAAGTTTGTTGGGCTTCATATTCGCTCACCGCTAAAAAAGAGGGGATCTTGAATTTTGATTGATAGCAAGAAAAACGTCTTGTGACTTCGAGGCTTCCATATAAAAACACAAAAGATTTGGAAAAGTCGCGCCAATTCGAAACTGTCGGTATATCAAAATCTAATGTTGACTTCAAAATATTAGCTGAAACTATCCTTAAAGTATTTAATCCTACATTTTGGAGATGTTTTATATTTTGAAGTCTCATTTTCATAAAATCAAACGGTTTGTGATTTCGACGTTCCTACATCATGATACAAATTTTTTGGTGAAGTCGCGCAAATCTGAAACTATCAACGTATCAGAATCTAAAGTTAGATTCAAAAATAATATCTGAGACGATTCTCAAGTTATTTTCTTCTTAATTTTGTATATGTCCTAGATATCAAAGTCTATTTTCCATAAAATCAAGCGGTTCATGATTTCAACTTTCCTACACCAAGATATAAAAGTTTTGGTGAAGTCTGCGCAAATCTGAAATGGAACGTGTCAGAATCTAAAGTTAGATTCAAACTAATATCTGGGACGATCCTCAAATTGTTTGATTCTGAATTTTGAATATGTCCAAGATCTTGAAGTCTATTATCTATAAAATCAAGCGGTTCATGATTTTGACATTCCTATATCAAGATATAAAACTTTTGGCGAAGTCGCGCAAATCTGAAATTGCCAGCGTGGTGCAATATACAGTTGGTTTTAAAATGTTGTCCGGAACAATTCTGAAGGCGCTTTTTTCAAAAAGGTTTTCATTGCAGGTGTTCGTCTCGAACTTTTAAAGGCATTTGAAGTTTTTAAGGCTTTCATTCCGAACTTTTAAAAGGTGTATGTCTCGAACTTTTAAAGGCGCTTGTCGTGAATATTTTTAAGGGTGCACGTGGCGAACTTTAATGAATCCCCACTGCCGACATTAAAGATTTCTACCACAAACTTTTATGGATATTCATCATAAATTTTAAATGTCTTCGCCGCGAACTTTTAAAGGCTTTCACCGTGAACTTTTAGATATCTTGACCATGACCTTTTAAGGATCTTTACGCGAACTTTTATCGGTCTTAGCCATGAATTTTAAAGGTCTTCACGCGAACTTTTAAAGATCTTCACCGTGAACTTTTAGAGATCTTGATTACGAGCTTTTAAAGATCTTTACGCAAACTTTTAAGGGGCATTGCCACGAATTTTTAAAGGTCCTCATCACGTGCTTTTAAAGATTTTTACCGTGAACTTTTAAAGGTATTCATTGTGAACTTTTAAAGATCTTGACCACGAGCTTTTAAGGATCTTTGCACGAACTTTTATGGGTCTTTGCAGCAAATTTTTAAGGTGTTCATCGTGAACTTTTAAGGATATTCACCACGAATTTTTTAAAGTTATTCATCGCGGACTTTTATGGGCTTCGCCAAAATTTTTTAAGGTCTTTATCACAAACTTTTAAGGGTCATCACAACGAATTTTTAAAGGTCTTCATCGCGGATTTTTATGGGCTTCGCCGCAAATTTTTAAGGTCTTTATCGCGAACTTTTAGGGATCTTCGCCACGGATTTTTAAAGGTCTTCATCGCGTGCTTTTAAAGTCTTCACCACAAACTTTTAAAGGTCTTCGTTATGAACTTTTAAAGATCTTGACCACGAGCTTTTAAGGATTATTGCGGTCTTCGCCACAAAGTTTAAAGGTCTCCATCATAAACTTTTATGGTTTGCTGCCGCAAATTTTAAAGATCTTCATCACGAACTTTTAAAGGCCTCCGTCTCGAACTTAAAGAGGACTTCGTAATTTGACGAAATTACTGCGTCAAATTACTTCTAAAAAAAAGAGACAATAAGTTAAACAAGGAAGAGAAGCACAAGAAAAGAAGAAGAGATTACCTTCACCTCAATGCTTCTGAGTCTACAAAACTAGACTCAATATGGCATGAAAATACTACGAATTGATTCTCAACAAATACGAACACAGGGGTTTATATAAATTTATGAAAGAGGGCGTTAAATGTTTGTTTCCGATGTGGGATTAGTTGCAAACCGGCAAGACAAACTTTTTATCCAACAAGGATTCGACTACTAGCACTGGCGGTGTTCTAATTGGTGCCAAGAGGGTGGAAGTCTACATTAGCAACATGTAGTTTCCTTGTTAAGCCACGTGAGGTTGGAGGCGTTATTTATAATTCTTGCAAATCTTAGGGAAGATGCCGCATCATGGCTAGGAAAGCTCAAGTCAATATAAATCCCATCTTGATTCTGTGCAGTTTATCATCTCAAAAAATTCTTGGCACTTGGTTTGAAATTACAATAAAGAAGAAAGCAATGGTTTGAAATTATAATAAAGAAGAAAGCAATTAACTATCCAAAGATTCCTTAATAAAATCTGTACTTGGGAAAATCTTTGGATTCGGAGAATTAAAACTTTGAAAGCTCGTCCTTATGCCCAGAACTATTGAAGGAAATAAGACATGAAATTTGTCATGACCTAAAATCCCTGAGGTCGTGATGGCGCAGAAGAACATTATCAGGCAAGCTAATCATTTTAAATAGTTAAATTAAATTTCTTGTTTTAGAATTTCTGAAATCATTATCTTTAACTTGTTACGCAATAATTAAACAAAATCCATTAAGTAAATACAATGGTTTAAATAGTCCTATTTTAGCAAGTATATCCCAACACATCCCAGAACCCGGTGTCACAAGTAGATGAGCAATTTCTAAGAATTTTACAATTTCTACAAAGCTTGTCCGAAATACAAGTGGACAAGGAAATTAAAGTAATATAATACAGTATGAGGGAGACTCTGTCAGGTGCGGATCGCCTCCAGATGATGCAGCTCGCCTAAGTCTCCAAATCCGCCACATCGCTATGAAAGTACCTGTGCAATAAAAATGCACATCAAGTGTAGCATGAGTACGAAAATAACGTGTACTCAGTAAGTCGCCCGCCTAACCTCAGAGAGGTAGTGATGAGAAGTCGAATTAGACACTGCTAGAAGTCAATTTAGTATATTCAAGTGTGACACTAAGCATGATTATCATAGGCAATTTATTAAAATCGAGAATAAATAATATCAATTCTTTCCACATTTAACACTTTAAATCTTCGTCATATTAATAACAATTAATCAACATGTGTGATTTAATAAAATAGAAAATAATCATCGGGAAGGAACAACTTCTTCCAAAATTTTTCATAACTTTAAATCTTTGTCATTTCAGTTGACAACTTAGAATTCTAGGCCAGTAATTAGGCAAAAATCACAACAAATACGTAGTAAATATCATGCGCAAGCAATGCCGAGGGTCGAACGGCGTGGACCAACAATAATAAACTATGCACTGCCAAAGGGTCGAACGGCTCGAACCATAGATGCATCTATTTTTCCCCACTCGCGAATCGATCATGCGACGCGGTCAACATAAAAATAATATTGCTAGCCTGCTCGCGAATCATACCTGCGACTCAAGTGCTCATATGTACACATATTCACATTACAAATCCGTAATTTATCAAGAAAGCAGTTTCCCAAGAAAGTGGTAAAATTTTTCTTAAAGGAACATGAAAAATAACTTTTAAATCTTTGTTCTGAAACTCATTTGCCAAGTTTAAAGATATTCATAATATAACACTATCAGGTATACAATTATCCACGGAGGAATCAATTCTCTTTATAGATGATTAAGAAAATGAACTCTAGTCTTCTTTAGATATTCAATTACGTTTTCGATTATATTAGCAGTCTAATATTACAGGAAGGATCACAGGTACAACACGTAAGGCATGCTAGTGGGTCGTAGGCTACCTGGACATGGCATGATAGTAGCTACGCACGGACTCCCATCACCTTGTGCGTACGTAGCCTCCGAAGATAATGGCACGTACTTAATTAGTTCACCTAGGGAGACAATTCCCCCTCACAAAGTTAGAAAGGAGACTTACCTCGCTCCGAAATTCTATAACCGGCTTCCAAGCCATTTCGACGACTCCAACGGACACACAATGCCCCAAAACTATCCAAATAATGTCAAACCAATGAAAATATACTCTAATATTTGCAACAAATTCCAAATTATATAATTTCCCAATCCCGCTCAGTGAATTGACCAAAATGCCCCCGGGCCCACGTCCCCGGAATCCAAAATTTCTCGAAGATATATTCTACCCATAGCTTTATTAGTTCAAATATACACTTTACTCTAAATTCCATGCTCAAATTAGTGGTAGAAATCCAAAATACCATTTTTAGGTTTTCTTCAATATTTTCCAAACTTTTCCACAATTTTCATGTATAATTCCATGGAATAACCTTGTATTTAACTTAGAAACATGAAGGAGTTACTTACCTTGTGATCCTTGATGAAAACCCTCTCTTGAAGCTCCTCCAAAATCGTCCACACCAAGTGAAAAATGAAGAAATGGCCAACAAATCTCGGTTTTAATACATTCTGCCCAGGCCATTTTTTCGCAGCTGCGATCCAACTCTCGCACCTGCGATTCCGCAGGTGCGACCAAACCTCCGCACCTGCGGCTTTCCTTAGCTCAAGCTAACTTCAGCACCTGCGCCCCATAGCCCGCATCTGCGACTTCGCAGGTGCGAAAATATCGTTGCACCTGCGCTCCCAGTCATACCACCACTTCTTCGCACCTGCGGCACCATTGTCGCACCTGCGGCAAAAGCCTCGCATGTGAGGTCACACCAGATGACAGCAACCTCAGCCTTCTTCAAACTCTCAAACTTGATCCGTTAACCGCCTGAAATCCACCCAAGGTCCCCGGGACCCCATCCAATCACACGACTCAGTCCCATAACATCCCACAGACTTGCTCGAGGCCTCAAATCACATCAAACAATGCCGAAATCACGAATCACACTCAAACTCAAACTTTATGAACTTGAAATTCCAAACTTCCACATCTGATGCCGAAACCTATCAAATCATATCCGATTGACCTCAAATTTTGCACACAGGTCATATTCGACATTACGGACCTGCTCCAACTTCCAGAATCGCATTCCGACCCCGATATCAAAATTACTTGTGGTCGGATTTCTCGAAAACCTTCAAATTCCTATCTTTAGCCAAATGACTTCAAATTAACCTACGGACATCCGAATTCACTTTCGATCGCGCTCCCAACTCCAGAATCACACAGAGCTATTCCCAGGCTCGGAATCATAAACGGACATCAATAACACTGAAATTCCTTAAAGCCCAAATTTATGAAATTCTTCTAAAATGCTATCTTTCATAATATGCATCGAAACGCTCCCGGGTTATCCAAAGCCCGATCTGGACATACGCCCAAGTACGAAATCTTCATACGAACCTGCAGGAACCTTCAAATCCTAATTCAGAGGTCGTTTACTCAAAATTCCAATCTTAGTCCATTTCTCCAACTTTAGGCTTCTGAAATGAGAATTTTCTTTCCAAATCAACTCTAAACTTCCCGAAATTCAATTCCGACCACACCTACAAGTCATAATACCTTAAATGGAGCTGCTCATGACTTCAAACCGTTGAACGACATGCTAGAGCTCAAAATGACCGGTCGGGTCGTTACATTCTCCCCCACTTAAACAGACATTCGTCCTCGAACGTGCTAAGAACTTCTCTGGAGTTATCTGAAATCACTGTTTAACACCTCGTGCACTTGCCCATGCTACCACAACCCAGTTGAGTACATTAGCTTGATCAAATCTGAAGATTTCTTCTTTTATCCATATAATAAGCTGAGAACCTAGTTCCAATACCTGAAATTTTCTCTGCCAAGCCTAGTTTCAATATATAAACATCTATCAACTACCACACGATATACCAGAACATGACTGCATACCTTTGCTGAATTAGCACCATGCACCGCAAAATTCAGCATCTAACCACAATGACATCCCCTGAACCTTAATAGCCAAAATTTCACGAATCAGATGCTCCCGATGCACCTCATAACAAATATACATACATCCTGCTATAATGCCGACTATACCACCACAACAGAGGAGATGTGTAGAAATTCATACCCAATTGCAAGGTTAACAAATCATTGAATATCTCATATTGACTAGAATCATCACCTCATTATGAACCTGAATAATGGTATTTGTTCTTTAATATACACTTCACCTAACCTTATCGCACTGATCCCTGATCCGATAATCTTGTCTCTCCCAGTATGAACTGCTCAGACAACAGATCACCCCAAACATGACTAACAGCCTCACATGATACCACATCGCGCCAATAGGCCATAACTCAAACATGATAATAACAAATGACTCAGGAAGGGACTATTCAAATCACGCAACTAATATGAACTTTTCTCAGAAAATAGTAAGTAAAACATAAGAAAAATAAATATAGTAACCTTACTCATAATCACACTGTTGCGGCGTGCAACCCGATCCAAATAACATACTCGTGGCGATGTGCTACCCGATCCACACATAAAATTTACATAAGAAGATATATACAGAGCTGATTTGCTCACTATTACAAATTACTGAATATCGATCATAAGCACGCTAAGTGCATAATACCATCATGGGGAGACTGATAAAGCCATATGCTACAAAACTCAAGCACACTTGAGGTGCGATATATATATATATATATATATATATACACACGCTATGGATCTCAAAAGCTATCCTGCTCACATAACATCCCCACTACGCGGGACCGCAACACATAGGAAATTATCAAGCTGTTTCACAACTCACACGGAACAATCATACTATCACATGAATTTGACGAAGACAGAACAACATCTGTTGTTCTAATACCTTTCCATGAAAAAGCGCTCTACTGAAACGAACATGCCTGGATCATACCAAGCCCATAATCATATTTAAATCCATCCACAAACATCGAGTTTACCTTGCTCGCACCAAACTAAGCTAATATCTTTACCTGGGTCCGTATTAACCCACTTTCTCTCATAATACACGATAGCAACCATCATCACCGGGACAAACACCCCATAATCCACAATCAATTGAACCGAACGCCCTCCATGCATAAATTCTCAAATAAGCAATGTTGCACTTCCTTATACTTGGTCTAAATCTTCAACAAATCAGGTGACTACATGTCACACTTATACAATCTTCCCGCGGTCATGCTTCCACAACCTTCTACACAAGGCAACAAGTCAGCACACCCGCATCACCGACCACACTAATACTGCAAAACACATCAAGAACCCATGACTAGGGTACAAAGCCTCTTTCACCAAATATCGATCTCAGGTGACACTGAAGATAACATCAGCTTACTCTGAACTTCAAATCCTTTATTCTTGCTCATCCGAGCTCATGAAATCCTTGTTAACACCGAACCGCAATCTCGATTCTTACTCCCAGTTACATACTGCTTACCGCACCTAACATGCCAATATGAGGTAGCGCAAGAATTCCATCATAACTTCTGAACCACCAATAGGTGAACACTTCATCATATAGGGACCTTTTACTTAACTCAATTCACGAGTACCATCTCAACACACGAGCGAATTCTCACAATCATCCAACATGCAAATCCTTAAGTAGTAGTCTATACCACTGTAACCCTTCCGGGATCCGCTTACACCTGACAGGACATAGCACTCAAATGCACCCACATGAAATCCATTACGACGGCCGACAAGCCCCGCACACACCGACACAAACCACATGCATAACTTAATCACATCGAAGGAACTGATCACTGCCGTAAATGTGCCATTTCAACCATGTATAATCAATCTATCTTCTTTTAATCATCTTCAATTTCCTAAGGAATAATAACAACTTCCTTCAACTCATAGCAAACTCAACCCTCACTTATCCCGAGTGACCTTGATTCACGAGACTATGCTGCCTAAATCCCCCAACCCGTCTCGTACCCTCCTGAAAATCTTTCTACAACCCGGAGTTTATTTCTCTCACTCCTCCAATACTATCCCGCATGTTGAAACATATCATAGAACATTCTAACCATCTTCCTTTTCTCAGAAATTACTCCGCAAAAGCTCGATTCACGATCATACTGCTGCCTGAAACCCTTTAACGCCACATTCTTAACATTTGAATTCAACATGACCGCTATTGAGAGTCACCCACTGTGACTGGTCCCGAATACAATTAACTCCAAGGCTCTCCAGCACATGAACACCCCTTTCAATGCAACACGTGACCGAGTCACTATCCTTACAACTCGCATATGCCTTAAGCATAAATTCTGAATCTTCCAAAGCCTAAGTCTGGTCCGATAGAGCCAAATTTTGCACACATTCATCAAATCCCACGCACAATCACCATTTTACTCATTTCCCTTAGCTGTAATAACTTTCCAACACGCCGACAATCCGCAACCCTATGATAACACAATCCTGCAACCCAACTGCAGATGGTGGGACTCCCTCACTTAGCCCGAAGCTACCCCTTGCACCACTCTAGACCCTGCCAAGATCCTTTACCTTTTGTTAACATGATCTTTCTCAACTAATCCGTCCAACTCCTCCAAATTCTCTTGTTAGCACTCTCTAAATACTCAAATTCTCTAGCATCATTCACACATTCTGCCTCCTACCGAATAGCCACTAAAATCCCTCGCAGAAACTTGCCAACCATGCCACCGCTAACCTATTCACAGGAGATAACACACCTATGGAAATCCCCCCGCGGACACCTTCCAACGACGCTGAAATGCATGCTTCTCTGCGACATCAATACCCTATCCTACGCCCTGCTTCATTTACCAATTTTACTAGTCTGTCTGCCCCTAATGGACATCCATTAAATGCGTGACAATATCTTTAAATTCCAAGCTATGTTGCCGCTCCCGCACTTTGCGACTTCTCGACTTCTGCTTCTTACACCTGGCCTCCTAGAAATGGAACCACCGCCTAGCCTCAATTCAGGATCATTCTCTGTAGCTCTCAAACCAGCAAATCACTACAACTTCATACTCTCCGAAGATCATCTTTCTCTAGCTGCCTTCATTATCAAAACTTATCCGGTACTGAACCACCGCATCTCACAGCCTCTGCCAACCGCACACTTCAATACTTCTTATCAATACTCTGACCCCACGCAACCGAAGAAACCATAGCACCATCAAACTTAACACATTCCATTCGATCAATGACGATGACTTCACGTCATAGGTGAATATCCTATCTTACTTGAAAATACCAAGTCTTACTACTTTATCAATCCAAAACTTGACCACCTATAGTCCAAATGCCTATCCTCTGCCGGAACTAAAATACCGAAATCTCAAAATCACACTCTGAGAAGACCTCCCTTCCAACCATTCATCACCCCAACATACGGGAAAGCATCCTATCATCATATCGACATCGCACGATAACCAATCACAAGCATCATCGCTACCTGAGCATAGCCTTAAGACTCTCAGAAACATAGTTATTAAGCTGAAACAACATATTATTCTTTTGCAGGGCCATAACAACAACCCCAACCAATTACACATGGAAAATAGCTCGAATTACATCCGTAGCACCATTTCAATTCCTCAAATTCCTGATTCATAACAAGCGCTTCGCAACGCGTAAGATTGGGTAGGAATGAACATAGGCATAAGCCTCAAAGGAATCGAATCGTACGATGAGGAATCAAGAAGGGAAGTACTCCTAACAGCCCTGTAGCCTCTCGAAGATAAGTACAGACGTCTCTGTACTGATCCGCAAGACTCTACTAGACTTGCTCATGACTCGTGAGACCTAAGGGAACCTAGAGCTCTGATACCATGTTGTCACGACCCAAAATCCCTGAGGTCGTGATGGCGCCGGACACCATTGTCAGGCAAGCCAATCATTTTAAATAGTTAAGTTAAATTTCCTGTTTTAGCATTTTTGAAATCATTATGTTTAACTTGTTACGCAATAACTAAACAAAATCCATTAAGTAAATACAATTGTTTAAATAGTCCTATTTTAGAAAGTATATCGCAACACATCCCAGAACACGGTGTCATAAGTACATGAGAAATTTCTAAGAATTTTACAATTTCTACAAAGCTTGTCCGAAATACAAGTGGACAAGGAAATTAAAGTAATGTAATACAGTATGAGGGAGACTCTGTTAGCTGCGGATCACCTCCGGATGATGCAGCTCGCCTAGGTCTCCAAATCCGCCACATCGCTATGAAAGTACATGTGCAATAAAAATGCACAGCAAGTGTAGCATGAGTAAGAAAACAACATGTACTCAGTAAGTCGTCCGCCTAACCTCAGAGAGGTAGTGATGAGAAGTCGAATTAGACACTTGGTAGAGGTGACACTAAGCATGATTATCATAGGTAATTTATGAAAATCGGGAATAAATAATATCAACTCTTTCCATATTTAACACTTTAAATCTTCGTCATATTAATAACAATTAATCAACATGGGTGATTTAATCAAATAGAAAAGAATCAACGGGAATGAACAACTTCTTCCAAAATTTTTAATAACTTCAAATCTTTGTCATTTCAGTTGACAACTTAGAACACCAGGCCAGTAATCAGGCAAAAATCACAGCAAATACGCAGTAAATATCATGCGCAAGCAATGCCGAGGGTCGAACGGCGCGGACCAACCATAATAAATTGTGCATTGCCGAAGGGTCGAACGACTCGAACCATTGATGTATCTATTTTTCCCCACTCGCGAATCGATCATGCGGTGCGATCAACATAAAAATAATAAGGCTAGCCTGCTCGCGAATGATACCTGCAACTCAGGTGCTCATATGTACACATATTCACATAATAAATCCGTATTTTTATCAAGAAAGCAGTTTCCCTAGAAAGTGGTAAAATTCTTCTTAAAGGAACATGAAAAATAGCTCTTAAATCTTTGTTTTGAAACTGGTTTGCCAAGTTTAAAGATATTCATAATATAACCCTATCAGGTATACAATTATCCACGGAGGAATCAATTCTCTTTCTAGATGATTAAGAAAATGAACTCTAGTCTTCTTTAGATATTCAATTACGTTTTCGATTATATTAGCAGTCTAATATTACATGCAAGATCACAGGTACAACACGTAAGGCATGCTAGTGGGTCCTAGGCTACCCGGACATGTCATGATGGTAGCTATGCACGGACTCCCGTCACCTCGTGCATACGTAACCCCAGAAGATAATAGCACATACTTAATTAGTTCACCTAGGGGGACAAATCCCCCTCACAAAGTTAGAAAGGAGAATTACCTCGGTCCGAAATTCCATAACCGGCTTCCAAGCCCTTCCGATGACTCCAACAGACGCACAACACCCCAAAACTATCCAAATAACGGAAAACCAATGAAAATATACTCTAATATTTGCAACAAATTCCAAATTATATAATTTCCCAACCCCGCTTAGTGAATTGACCAACATTCCCCCGCGCCCACATGCCTGGAATCTGAAATTTCTCGAAGATATATTTTACCCATAGCTTTATTAGTTCAAATATACAATTTACTCTTAATTCCACGCTCAAATTTGTGGTAGAAGTCCAAAATACCATTTCTAGGTTTTCTTTTATATTTTCCAAAATTTTCCATAATTTTCATGTATAATTCCATGCAATAACCTTGTATTTAACTTAGAAACATGAAGGAATTACTTACCTTGTGATCCTTGATGAAAACCCTCTCTTGAAGCTCCTCTAAAATCATCCACACCAAGTGAAAAATGAAGAAATTACCAACAAATCTCGGTTTTAAAACATTCTGCCCAGGCCATTTTTTGCACCTGCGATCCAACTCTCATACCTGCAATTCCGTAGGTGCGACCAAACCTCCGCACATGCGGCTTTCCTCAACTCAAGCCAACTTCGCACCTGCGCCCCATAGCCCGCATCTGCAACTTCACAAGTGCGGAAATATCATCGCACCTGTGCTCCCAGCCATACCACCACTTCTGCGCACCTGCGGCGCCATAGCTGCACCTTTGGCTCTGCACCTACGGCCAAAGCCTCGCAGGTGAGGTCACACCAGATGATAACAACCTCAACCTTCTTCAAACTCTAAAACTTCATCCGTTACCCGCCCGGAATCCACCTGAGGCCCCTGAGACCCTATCCAATCACACTAATCAGTCCCATAACATCCCACGGACCTTCTCAAGGCCTCAAATCACATCAAACAATGCCAAAATCACGAATCACACTCAAACTCAAATTTTATGAACTTGAAATTCCAAGCTTCCACATCTGATGCCGAAACCTATCAAATCATGTCCGATTGACCTCAAATTTTGCACACAGGTTATATTCGACATTACAGACCTGCTCCAACTTTCAGAATCGCATTCCGACCTTGATATCAAAATTTTGACTTCCGGTCGGATTTCTCGAAAACCTTCAAATTCCTATATTTAGCCAAATGACTTCAAATTAACCTACGGACATCCGAATTCACTTCTGATCGTGCTCCTAACTCCAGAATCACCATACGGAGCTATTCCCATGCTCAGAATCCTATGGTTATTATGGAGTTAGGAGCGTGATCGGAAGTGAATTCGGATGTCCGTAGGTTAATTTGAAGTCATTTGGCTAAATATAGGAATTTGAAGGTTTTCGAGAAATCTGACCGGAAGTAGAAATTTTGATATCGGGGTCGGAATCCGATTCCGGAAGTTGGAGCAGGTATGTAATGTTGGATATGACATCTGTGCAAAATTTGAGGTCAATAGGACGTGATTTGATAGGTTTCGGCATCAAATGTGGAAGTTTGGAATTACAAGTTCATAAAATTTGAGTTTGAGTACGATTCATGATTTTGGCGTTGTTTGATTTAATTTGAGGCCTCGAGCAGGTCCGTGGGATGTTATGGGACTGATTAGTGTGATTGGACAGAGTCCCGGGTGCCTCGGGTGGATTCCGGGCGGTTAACGGATCAAGTTTGAGAGTTTGAAGAAGGCTGAGGTTGCTGTCATCTGGTGTGACCTCACATGCGAGGCTTTGGCCGCAGGTGCGGAGCCAAAGGTGCGGCTATGGCGCCGCAGATGTGCAGAAGTGGTGGTATGGCTGGGAGCGCAGGTGCGACGATATTTCTGCACCAGCGAAGTCGCAGATGCGGGCTTTGGGGCGCAGGTGCGAAGTTGACTTGAGCTGAGGAAAGCCGCATGTGCGGAGGTTTGGTCGCACCTGCGGAATCGCAGGTGTGAGAGTTGGATCGCATGTGCGAAAAATGGCCTGGGCAGAATGTTTTAAAACCGAGATTTGTTGGTCATTTCTTCATTTTTCACTTGGTGTGGACGATTTTGGCGGAGTTTCAAGAGAGGGTTTTCGTCAAGGATCACAAGGTAAGTAATTCCTTCATGTTTCTAAGTTAAATACAAGGTTATTGCATGGAATTATACATGAAAATTATGGAAAAATTTGGAAAATATTGAAGAAAACCTAGAAATGGTATTTTGGATTTCTATAACGAATTTGAGCTTGGAATTTATAGTAAATTGTATATTTTAACTAATAAAGCTATGGGTAGAATATATCTTCGAGAAATTTCGGATTCCGGGCGCGGGGGCACGGGGGAATTTTGGTCAGTTCACCGAGCGGGGTTGGGAAATTATATAATTTGGAATTTGTTGCAAATATTAGAGTATATTTTCATTGGTTTTTCGTTATTTGGATAGTTTTGGGGTGTTGTGCGTCCGTTAGAGTCGTCGGAAGGGCTTGGAAGCCGGTTATGGAATTTCGGACCGAGGTAAGTCTCCTTTCTAACTTTGTGAGCGGGATTTGTCCCCTAGGTGAACTAATTAAGTATGTGCTATTATCTTAGGGGGCTACGTGTGCACGAGGTGACGGGAGTCTGTGCGTAGCTACCATCATCCCATGTCCGGGTAGCCTAGGACCCACTAGCATGCCTTACGTGTTGTACCTGTGATCCTACCTGTAATATTAGATTGCTAATATAAACGAAAACGTAATTGAATATCTAAAGAAGACTAGAGTTCATTTTCTTAATCGTCTAGAAAGAGAATTGATTCCTCTGTGGATAATTGTATAGCTGATAGGGTTATATTATGAATATCTTTAAACTTGGGAAATGAGTTTCAAAACAAAGATTTAAAAGCTATTTTTCATGTTCCTTTTAGAAGAATTTTACCACTTTCTCGGGAAACTATTTTCTTGATAAAAATACGGATTTATTATGTGAATATGTGTACATATGAGTACCTGAGTTGCAAGTCTGATTCGCGAGCAGGATAGCCTTACTTTTTTTATGTTGACTGCGTTGCATGATCGATTCGTGAGCGGGGAAAAATAGATGCATCTATGGTTCGAGCCGTTCGGCCCTTCGGCAGTGCACAATTTATTATTGTTGGTTCGCGTCGTTTGACCCCCGCCATTGCTTGCGCATGATATTTACTGCGTATTTGCTGTGATTTTTGCATGATTACTGGCCTGGAATTCTAAGTTGTCAACTGAAATGACAAAGATTTAAAGTTATTAAAATTTTTGGAATAAGTTGTTCTTTCCCGTTGATTATTTGCTATTTGATTAAATCACCTGTGTTTATTAATTGTTATTAATATGACGAAGATTTAAAGTGTTAAATGTGGAAAGAGTTGATATTATTTAATCCCGATTTTAATAAATTGCCTATGGTAATCATGCTTAGTGTCACACTTGAATATACTAAATTGACCTCTAGCAAGGGTCTAATTCGACTTCTCGTCACTACCTCTCTGAGGTTAGGCGGGCGACTTACCGAGTACACGTTTTTTTCGTACTCATACAACACTTGATGTGCATTTTTATTGCACATGTAATTTCATAGCGATGTGGCGGATTTGGAGACTTAGGCAAGCTGCATCATCCGGAGGCGATCCGCAGCTGACAGAGTCTCCCTCATACTGTATTACATTGCTTTAATTTCCTTGTCCACTTGTATTTCGAACAAGCTTTGTAGAAATTGTAAAATTCTTAGAAATTGTTCATTTTCTTGTGACACCGGGTTCTGGGATGTGTTGGGATGTACTTGCTAAAATAGGAATATTTAAACCATTGTATTTACTTAATGGATTTTTTTTAGTTATTGTGTAACAAGTTAAAGATAATGATTTCAAAAATGCTAAAATAGGAAATTTAACTTAACTATTTAAAATGATTGGCTTTCCGGATAATGGTGTCCGGCGCCATCACGACCTCTAGGATTTTGGGTCATGACAAATTTCATGTCTTATTTCTTTCAACATTTCTGGGCATAAAGGTCGAGCTTTCAAAGTTTTAATTCTCCGAATCCAAAGATTTGCCCAAGTACAGATTTTATTAAGGAATCTTTGGATAGTTAATTGCTTTCTTCTTTATTGTAATTTCAAACCATTGCTTTCTTCTTTATTTTAATTTGAAACCAATTGCCAAGAATTTTTTGAGATGATAAATGTGAACAACTAATTTTTGACCACACTCAAATGTTATACTATTTTAGTGTAAATATTCCTTTTAGGCCTAATATTAATGTTTTAAGCTTTTATCTTACACTTAGTAGATTTTATTTAATTAAAATAAGTAAATAAATAATAATAATACTCACATTCTTAAAGTGTGAATATATATATGGAGTATCTTTTAATTAGAATTTTAATAAGTAAACTATTATAT
>ML410396.1:19308-37651 GCA_005239525.1 Nicotiana knightiana
TTCTGCTACTGGAAGGTAGGCTAGACTCCCCAAATTCTCTGCTCTACGACTCAAGGCATCGGCCACTACATTGGCTTTCCCCGGATGATATAAAATACTGAGGTCATAATCCTTGAGAAGCTCCAACCACCTCCTCTGACTCAAATTCAAATATTTGTGCTTAAGCAGATGCTGCAAACTACGGTGATCAGTGAAAATCTCACAATGCACTCTATACAAATAATGACGCCAAATCTTCAAGGCGTGAACAATAGTTGCTAGCTCAAGATCGTGCACTGGATAATTCTTCTTGTGCACCTTCAACTACCTGGACGCGTAGGCAATCACCCTACCGTCCTACATCAAAACCGCTCCAAGGCCAACTCTCGAGGCATCACGGTAAACTGTATAAGAACCTGAACCCGTAGGCAAAATCAATACCGGCCCTGTAGTCAAAGCTGACTTGAGCTTCTGGAAGCTCTCCTCACACTCCTCAGTCCACCTGAATTGAGCACCATTCTAGGTCAGTCTGGTCATAGGTGCTGCAATAGATGAAAACCCCTCTACGAAACGGCGATAGTGCTCTGCCAAACCAAGGAAACTGCGAATCTTAGTAGCTGATGACGGTCTAGGCCAACTCTGCACCTCCTCTACCTTCTTTGGATCAACTTGAATACCCTCACTGGACACCACGTGCCCCAAGAATGCTACTGAATCAAGCCAGAACTCACACTTCGAAAATTTGCATACAATCTCTTATCTCTTAAGGTCTGAAGCACAACTCTCAAATGCTGCTCATGATCCTCCCGAGATCGAGAATACACCAAGATATCATCAATAAACACGATGACGAAAGAATCCGGATAAGGCCGAAATACACTGTGCATCAAGTGCATAAAGGTTGCTGGGGAATTGGTCAACCCAAATGACATAACCAGGAACTCATAATGATTATATCTAGTCCTGAAAGCAGTCTTCGGGATGTCTGGCCCCCGAATCTTCAACTGATGATAACTGGAATGCAAGTCAATCTTGGAAATACCCTGGCACCCTGCAACTGATCAAACAAGTCATCTATACGAGGCAAGGGATACCGATTCTTCACCATAACTCTATTCAGCTGCCGATAATCAATACACATACGCATAGAAACATCCTTATTCTTTACGAACAACACTGGTGCACCCCACGGTGACACACTAGGCCGAATGAACCCCTTATCTAGGAGTTCCTGAAGTTGCTCCTTTAATTCCTTTAGCTCCGATGGTGCCATACGATAAGGTGGAATGGAAATAGGTTGGGTGCCTAACACCAAGTCGATACCAAAATCAATGTCCCTGTCAGGTGGCATGCCTGGCAGGTCTGCAGAAAACATGTCCGGAAAGTCACGGACCACAGGAACCGAATCAATAGCGGGAGTCTCACCACTGACATCCCTCACAAAAGCCATATAAGATAAACACCCTTTCTCAACCATGCGCTGAGCCTTTAGGTAGGAAATCACCCTGCTAGGCATATACTCAGAAGAAGCTCTCCACTCAACCTTCAGACATCCTGGCATAGCTAAGGTCACGGTCTTAGCGTGACAATCAAGAACAACATGACACGGAGATAACCAATACATGCCCAATATCACATCAATATCGACCATGCTGAGTAACAGTAGGTCCACTCGGGTCTCCAGACCCCAAAATAGATATCATGCACGACCGATACACACGGTCTACAATAACAGTATCGCCCACCGGAGTCGATACATGAACAGAGGTGACTAGAGACTCACGGGGAATATCCAGAAAACAGGCAAAATATGAGGAAACATAGTAATATGTAGAACCAGGGTCAAATAAAGCCAAAGCATATCAGCAACAGACTGAGACAATACCTACGATCACTGCATCTGAGGCCATAGCATCTGGCCTGGCTGGAAATGCATAAATACGGGCCTGACCTCCACCTGCTCGACCTCCCCCTCTAGGGCGGCCTCTAACTGACTGACTACCACCCCTGGCTGCCTGGGCGGGTGGTGAAGTAAATGGAGCTGAAGTCGAGGGTTGGCCCCTCTGCTGAGAAGAACCACCGGGACGACGGGGACACTGCCTCCACATATGCCCGAACTCTCCACACTCAAAATAACTCCCTGGAGCTGGAGGCGGGGACTTGAAGACTCATGTATAGGAGAACCCTGAACTGGTGGTGCTCGAGCTGCACTCTGAGCTGGGATGGCACCAAATGAAGTACGGCCTGGCTGAGAACCACGGGGACATAGCCCCGAAGATGCACCATTATACGCTGGGCGGACTGACTGAGGAGGCTTGAATGAACGGCCTCTACCTTGCTGAAACTGCCCCTTAAAGGGAGCACCACTAGAACTGCCCGATCCACGAGGCCTCTTGGCCTCCCTCTCCTCCTGCTCCTGGCGGCAAACCGACTCAATATCTTGATCTATGTCAATAACCTGCTCGAATGAAGCATCTGATACTCTCTCCCGAGTCATAAATAGCCGGAGCTGATAAGTAAGACCATCTACAAACCTCCTAACCCTCTCCCTATCATTAGCGAATATCTCAGAAGCATGCCTAGCCAACTCGGAAAACCTCATCTCGTGCTGAGTAACTGACAACTCTCCATGGTGCAGCTGCTCAAACTGTCTGCGATGTTCCTCTCTGTGGGACTGAGGAACATACTTCTCCAAAAATATTGTGGAGAACTGCTGTCAAGTGAGAGGTGCTGAACCAATCGGCCTACGCCTCTCGAATGACTCCCACCAAGTAAAAGCAGCACCCGCAAACTGAAATGTAGCAAATGAGACCCCACTGGTCTCCAAAATACCCGCAGTACGTAGTATCCTCTGGCACTTATCTAGAAACCCTCGGGCATCCTCGCCCTCTATACCGCTGAAAGTCGGAGGCTGAAGTCTGCTGAACCTCTCCAACCTGCGTTGCTCATCCTCAGGCATAGCAGGGACCACATAATCCTGGACCGGAGCAACCGGCTGAGTTGGGGCTGCTCCTGGTGCCTGAATACCCCGTACAGCCTGCTCAGGTGTCCGGACAGCTAGAGTCTAATTGCCTCCCCCGGCCTGAGCTGCGATGGCAGTAGTAGACATAGCGACTGCCTGAGCCAAACTGGTGCACACCGTCAATATCTGAGACAGGGTCCCTTGAAGACCCGGAATAACAATAGGCACTGCCGGTGCCTGAGCATGTCCTGCTGGAGCACCATCGGCGGGAACCTGATCCAAATGATAGGGGGATCCTGTGGTACTGTCCCGGCTGCTGCGCGGGCTGGCCCCCTACCTCTACCACAGCCTCGACCGCGGCCTCGACCTCTCGCTGGTTTAGCTGGTGTCTGGTCACCCTGATCGGTATTGTGTATCCTCACCATCTGTGAGAGAATGAAACAACATAAGGTTAGATTTCAAGAATCACTAGATCAGCACGAAAGAGTTCAAGAAAGATAGAGATGTTTCCTAAGAGTTCTGCAGCCTCTTGAAGATAAGTACAGACGTCTCCGTACCGATCTGCAAGACTCTACTAAACCTGCTCATGATCGTTGAGTCCTATGTAACTTAGGCTCTGATACCAAACTGTCACGACCCCAAATCCTAAACCGGCCGTGATGGAGCCTATCATGGAACTAGGCTAGCCAATAATCACATATTTACAGTTTCTTTCAAAAATCCCAACCAATTTCAAGCATTTCATAAAGCATATAGAATTTACCAAATCCATTAGGCAAAATAAACAGTTAAACAATCCAACCAACCCCAGAACCCGGAGCCAACATGTCATGAGCATCTAAGAGAAATATTCCAAAAGGTATACTATTATAATACAAAACCTCCGAATAAAGAACTAGATACAACAAAGAAGGGAAAACAGAGATGTTGCGGACGCTGAACAGCTACCTCTATATCCCGCACTCCGGCTCCACACGGAATAGATAGCTAATGCTCGGTATCTGCACTTGAATATACACATAGGGGTGCAGGGAGTAATGTGAGCACGCCAACTCAGTAGTAATGAAAATAAATCAAGTCTAAGCGGCAAGAAAACACATAAAAATCAATATCATCAATTCACAATATGCACAGCCTTTCTTCCCAACAGTATATACATAGATATATGAAATCATCATGCCTTAAACCAACTTCAGAAAATCCTTTAAAAATTGTATTTTTCAACAATTTCATATCGAAAGATTTAGTATGAAAAATGAAATAAATCATAAGTAGCCCCTCGGGCAAAACATGAATCATAAATCGCCCCAGGGGCAGAAGATCACTCAGCACCTCACAACCACTCAGTATCAGCCCCTCGGGCAACCTCACTTTCACTCATGCCTCCCAATCACTCATCACTCGGCACTCAGCACTCAGCATTTAGCATTCAGTAGGTACCTGTGCTCACTAGGGGTGTGTACAGACTCCGGAGGGGCTCCTTCAGCCCAAGCGCTAATATCAAGCCACCTCGTGGCGTATCATATCCTCACAATCAGGCCCTCAGCCTCACTCAGTCAGAACCTCTCAAAAGCCTCTCGGGCGAATCAGTAAAAATGGGGTACTCGACCTAAAACATCATTTTTAAATCTCAAAGTAGTGTAAATCAGGCTGAGATTCGAAAACAATAAGCACAATGTGATTGAGTGAAATCATCAATAAACAGTGAGGAAAAATAGCAGTAAAAAGCCCCCAAGGGGTCTAAACAAGTCGGCACAAGGCCCCAAACATGGCTTATAGCCCAAATATAGCAATAATCTTTAGAACACAGTTTAACATATGATTTAGAGTAAAATACGCAACTCAATAGTTGTCGCGGAGAGGACCAAGTCCAACCCCAAAATTAGTGCGCGCCACATACTCGTCATCTGACATGTGCGCCATTCTAAAAACAGTGAGAAATATGAAGTCCGGTGTTTCATACCCTCAGGACAAGATTTATAACCATTACTTACCTCTACCGGGCTACAACACTAATCTGCGATGCTCTTGCCCCTCAAATTGGCTCCTGATTGCTTTGAATCTAACCAAAACCAGTTTAACATCATCAATATGCTAAAGGAACACAACCCAATCGAAAACTATCAATTTATACAAAAAAATCTCCAAATTCGGCCAAAACCGAGCCCCGAGCCCACATCTCGGAATTCGATAAAATTTACATCACTAAAAACTTCGTCCTCCCACGATTCTACACATACCAAAAATACCACAATCGGACCACAATTGTCTACCCAAATCGCCAAAAGAATTTTCCAATCCTCCTCCCATTTTTCCAAACTTTCCCTACTTTAATCCTTCAAATTACAAGCCTAATCCGTACAAAATAGCATATAAATGACTTTAATAATCCGGGAACTTACCTCCACTAAAGACCCTCAAATTTCTCTTCAATTTGCCCTCAAATAAGCTCCAATCGCATGCAACAATGGTAGAATACCCAAAATTTTGCGAAGGCACTCTTTTATACTGTTCTGCCCAACTAATACGCACTTGCAGACCTTTCCTTGTACCTGCGGACCCGCACCTGCAAAATCCCACTAACGGACCAATTATCGCACTTGCGATCCCTTCTCCGCACCTGCGGACTCCTTCTGCCTAGCCTCCTTTCGCACCTGCGCAGGGACCTTCACACCTGCGGCGTTGCATGTGCGGCTACCCATCCGCAGGTGCGGCCACACTAGAAAGTTTGCACCAGCAGCCATTTGCTGCAAATTCCTAAGTTCAAAACTCCGCCAACCATCCGAAATCAATCCCGAGCCCCTCGGGGGCCCAACCAAACATACCAACACACCCCATAGCATCATTCAAATTTAGTCGAGCCTTCGAAACACCAAAAACAACATGAAAACACCAAAATTACATCAAATTCAAACCTATGAACTTTGAAACTTCTAAATTTTTCCAACGACGCCGAAACCAACTAAAACACCTCCGATTGACCTGAAATTTTGCACACATATCCAAAATGACATTACGGACCTGTTCCAACTTCCAGAATTCCATTCCGACCCGATAGCCTNCATTTAGCATTCAGTAGGTACCTGTGCTCACTAGGGGTGTGTACAGACTCCGGAGGGGCTCCTTCAGCCCAAGCGCTAATATCAAGCCACCTCGTGGCGTATCATATCCTCACAATCAGGCCCTCGGCCTCACTCAGTCAGAACCTCTCAAAAGCCCCTCGGGCGAATCAGTAAAACGGGGTACTCGACCCAAAACATCATTTTTAAATCTCAAAGTAGTGTAAATCAGGCTGAGTTTCAAAAATAGTAAGCCCAATGCGGCTGAGTGAAATAGTCAATACATAGTGAGAAAAACAACAGTAAAAAGCCCCCAAGGGGTCTAAACAGATCGGCACGAGGCCCCAAACACGGCTTATAGCCCAAATATTTCAACAATCTTTAGAACATAATTTAACATAAGGTTTTGAGTAAAATATGCAACTCATTAGTTGCTGCGGAGAGGACCTAGTCCAATCCAAAAATCAGTGCGCGCCACATACTCGTCATCCGACATGTGCGCCATTCTAAAATCAGTGAGAAATATGTAGTCCGGGGTTTCATACCCTCAGGACAAGATTTATAACCATTACTTACCTCCACCGGGCTACAACACTAATCTGCGATGCTCTTGCCCCTCAAATTGGCTCCTGATTGCTTTGAATCTAACCAAAACCAGTTTAACATCATCAATATGCTAAAGGAACACAACCCAATCGAAAACTATCAATTTATACAAAAAAATCTCCAAATTCGGCCAAAACCGAGCCCCGAGCCCACATCTCGGAATTCGATAAAATTTACATCACTAAAAACTTCGTCCTCCCACGATTCTACACATACCAAAAATACCACAATCGGACCACAATTGTCTACCCAAATCGCCAAAAGAATTTTCCAATCCTCCTCCCATTTTTCCAAACTTTCCCTACTTTAATCCTTCAAATTACAAGCCTAATCCGTACAAAATAGCATATAAATGACTTTAATAATCCGGGAACTTACCTCCACTAAAGACCCTCAAATTTCTCTTCAATTTGCCCTCAAATAAGCTCCAATCGCATGCAACAATGGTAGAATACCCAAAATTTTGCGAAGGCACTCTTTTATACTGTTCTGCCCAACTAATACGCACTTGCAGACCTTTCCTTGTACCTGCGGACCCGCACCTGCAAAATCCCACTAACGGACCAATTATCGCACTTGCGATCCCTTCTCCGCACCTGCGGACTCCTTCTGCCTAGCCTCCTTTCGCACCTGCGCAGGGACCTTCACACCTGCGGCGTTGCATGTGCGGCTACCCATCCGCAGGTGCGGCCACACTAGAAAGTTTGCACCAGCAGCCATTTGCTGCAAATTCCTAAGTTCAAAACTCCGCCAACCATCCGAAATCAATCCCGAGCCCCTCGGGGGCCCAACCAAACATACCAACACACCCCATAGCATCATTCAAATTTAGTCGAGCCTTCGAAACACCAAAAACAACATGAAAACACCAAAATTACATCAAATTCAAACCTATGAACTTTGAAACTTCTAAATTTTTCCAACGACGCCGAAACCAACTAAAACACCTCCGATTGACCTGAAATTTTGCACACATATCCAAAATGACATTACGGACCTGTTCCAACTTCCAGAATTCCATTCCGACCCGATAGCCTATTTTCCACTGCCGACCGGAAATCGCCAAAAACTAACTTTCGCCAATTCAAGGCTAATTCTACACCGGACATCAAAACTTCATTCCGAACACACTCCTAAGACCTAAATCACCTAACGAAGCTATCCGAGACATAAAATCCACATTCCAACTCTTTACTACACATTTAAACTAATCATCAAGTGAGTTCGTGAGAATCATTAGAACTTTAGAGTGAATTCAACAAGAGTTAGATCCCAAATGGATATCTTGCACCTAATTTGTCATGACTCTTATTTCTCTCATTGATATTTTGGTGTTGCTCAACTCTTATCTTTCTATGATCAATTGTTCATTGTTTTAGTTCATAGTTAATTTTAGTTATTAATCATCCCAACCAAAGTGTTAATCATCCTCAATGGCATTAAGCTGGAAATTTCTTGAGCATTGTTTATATTCAATCCATGTGGAGATGATAATTAAACTATACTATTTTTGGCTAGAGAGCATCAATTTTGTATTGTGTTTTGTGCTCGTCAAATTTTGGCGCCGTTGTCGGGGAACAATTTTGAATTAGTTGTTGGTGCTAATTCAGGAACCAATTTTATTTTGTTCTTCACGATTTTTCTCTTTCGTATGCAGGCAACAGGTTATGTTCTTTGATATATGACTCGATATTCTTCAAAAGAAGTGATCACGTATGATCCAGAGGTGGAAAAGCATCTACGATAATTTAGGAAAGAGAAAGAACTCCCCGGGAAATTCTTGGGTATATCTTCAACCCAAGAGAACATGGCTAATAACGGTGAGGAGATAATTTATTTGGCTGCACGAGAAGCATCCCAACAGGAAGAAGCCACATGGGCAGCTGTTAAAGCAGCTCTCAGAGCTGATGAAATAGTGGACGGAAATGCAGGATGAAGATTCAACCTGAACCGACCTCTAGTTGAAGACAACTTTGAAAATAATATGCCCAGGCCTGGACGATCATTGGGAGACTACGCCAGGCCAGTCTATGACCACGGAGTATCTAGTGTGCGACCTCCTCCAATCGCGGACAATAATTTTGAGATCAAGCAAGGGTTACTTCAGACCATTCAGAACAATTGTGCCTTCCGAGGTAAACCCAACGAAGAGCCAAATACTCATTTGATCGATTTTTATGAGATTATGAATACCTTCCACCACAACGGGGTATCTAAAGATGCTATCTACTTAAGGAAATTTCTTTTTCACTGAGGGAAGATGCTAAGCACTAGTTGGGAGTTTGCCGACTAGGTCAATTCAAACTTGGGAAGACATGAAAAAGAAGTTCCTAGAAAAATATTTTTCAGCTGGGAAAATTCGAAGAGAGATCCACAAATTCGAGCAGAAAGATACATAAATGGTGTTTGAAGCATGGGAAAGATTTAAGGATACTATGAGAGGATGTCACCATCATGGAGTAGACTTGTGGATGCAAGTCCAAGATTTTTAAGATGGGCTGACGCCCTCTGGTAGGAGGACGCTAAACAACGCAGTTGGAGTTTCTCTTATGAAGAAAACTCCTGAAAAGATTGTTACAATTCTAATGAATTATCTGAAGATGCAAATCAATGGCCTGCAGATGATAACGAGAGAAGGAAAAAGGTTAGGGTACATCAAGTGGATTCTAACACATCAGTACAAGGCCAGCTAAACACCATGGCCAGAGAGATAAGAAAGCTAACCTTAGCCAAGGTCCAGAGCTAGTCATCCTTGATTTGTGATTTTTATGGAATGCATCATCCAACACACGAGTGTCAGGTCTCAGCTGAAGATGAAGTGGTAAATGTTGTGGGAATTTTTGACAGAGGAAACTACCAGAGTGGTAATATTTTAACTCTATGAGGCAGAGGCACCCCAAGCATTTCTTGGAGTTCACCAAGTAGTAGTCTGAACTCATGGCAGCAGAACAATTCGAGACCCCAGGGACAGGGAGCTCCAGGTTTTCAAAATCAGCAGAGGAATTAGTATCATCCTTCGTAGTATAATTAGTTTAGCATGGAAGATTCGATGAAGGCCTTTATTATTAAGACAAATGAGAGGCTTGAAACCCATGGCACAAATATCAGAGAACAGGGTATGACCATTCAGAACTTGGAAAGACAGGTGAGGCAACTAGTTAATCTATTATCTGAGAGGGCTCCAGGAACTGTCCCTGCTGATACTGAAAGAAATCCAAAAGAGACAATAAATACAGTGTCTTTGAGGAGTGGGCTTGTATTGGAGGATCCTAGGGCAAAACAAAGAGATGAGCTAATTGAAAGACAGGTGAGATTGTGGAGGAATAAAAAAATAACAACATTCACGAAGGTGCGGGGACGGTAGATGATGGTCTGAAGAAGAAGGGGAACACTAGAGCTCGAAAGAAGAAGAAACATGAGAATGCAATAAATGAGAAGACTGAAGAAATTAAATTTATGCCTGATCTACCTTTCCCGCATAATCAGAGAAGAGAGAAGCTGGACAAACAATTCGGGCGCTTTCTAGAAATGCTCAAGCACGTGCATGTGAAAATACCTTTCACAGAGGTGCTTTCATAGATATTAGCTTATGCTAAATTTTTGAAGGAGATATTATCCATAAACAGGAAAGTGGAAGAACAATGGGTTGTCAAGCTCACAGAGCATTATAGTGTCATTCTACAAAAAAAAAGCTCCCTCAAAAGTGTGGAGATCCAGGGAGTTTTACTATACCTTGCTCTTTAGGAAGTACTAAGTTTGAAAAATCTTTGTGTGATTCAGGTTCTTCTATTAATCTTATGACTCTTTCTACTTTCAGGAAATTAGAGGGAGATATTAGAGAAATCAGATCTATACATGTATCATTGCAGCTGGCGGACCAGACCACAATCATACCTGAGAGAATATGAAAGATGTGCTAGTTCGAGTGAAAAAATTTGTTTTCCCTGTGGACTTTATCATGGTGAACATGGAAGAGAATATAGAAGTCCCTCTGATTCTAGGGAGACCCTTCTTGGCTGCTGGTAGAGAGATTCTGGACATTCAAGCAAGGCAACTCATGCTCATAGTGGAGGAAGAAAGAGTAGTCTTTGAGATGGAAGGAGAAATGGGGGACCTAAAAGAACTAGCTGGAGAGAGTAAGCATGATAAGTGTGGGGTGTACCCAAAGAAGGCAGAAAAAATATCTAAGCATGGATGTACACACTGGGTCGGTCATGTAAATGAGATCCCGACTTCGATTCAGACCCCGACTAAATGAATCAGGGGAGTATTCTTTACCTCTTATTTTTTTATTTGTGTATCATGGGGACATGCGACAATTTATAGTGTGGGTGGGGGGTGTAAATATGTACATGTATGTTTGTTTTCTTGTGTTTTGTTTGGCAAAAAAAAAGACTTTTCCCCACAATGGATTTCCTCGAATTTTTTCTTGAGCGGCAAAGTCGAAGAAAAAAAATATATTTTTGTTTTTCTTAGGTAGTGTAAAAATTTCCTCTTAGTTTTTCTTTGTGCCGCGGTTCTTTTTCAAGGGTTTTTCTTGAACCAGGTGTAGTTAGTTTTCTTTTATTATGAACAGTGAAGTCTTGTGCTATGGTATTAGATGGAGATAACTTTTCTTGACATTGTATGCCTTGAGAGTAGTGAGTGCCTTAGTTGTGATGCCTTGACTTAATTCTTAACTCATGTATAAGTGCCTGAATTTGGTTGATTTTGATGTTGCTTAACTGCTTTGACTACTCGGGATAGATCCGGTCCTAAGTGAGTTATATGCCAATGTGTGTGTGAGATTTTGTTGATATTTTGTGTATGTCAGTTGATGTCTAGAACTTGCCCCGTGTGTTAGTAAAGCGAAATAGTAGTCTTGTTCAGTCTAGGAAGTGATATAGGTAATTTTTTGTTGAGTCAATTATATGATTATGACCCGCCTAATTGTTGTGTATCCTAGCAGCCCCTTTGAGTCTGTAATCCTTCTTCTTTTGCAACCACACTACAAGCCTGATCCATTTTATTTGAATTGACTATCTGTTTGAACTTTTTACCTCTCTTGAGCACTTGAATTTGTTATGAGCTTGTAAAAGCTAAGTTGAGTTATCATCATGTTTTTTAGTTGAATTATTGAAAAAGGAGAAATGTGCATTGTTTGAAAAATTGTGAGAGCCACTTTTAGGGAATTGAAAAAAAAATGAGTTTGCTTGAAAAGGAAAAAACAATCAGAACTTAGAAAAGAAAAAAAATGATACCTTGCTTGTGGTGGTTCTCATCTTGTCTGTACTTAAAGAAATTGGGAGCTTGATGTTATTAAGGGTGAAGGTTGGGGTTTGGTTCCATATAAATGTGGGGTTTGAAATGTTAATGTATATGCATTAAATGCTTAGGGAGGTGTAGTCAATATATCCAAATGTATCTTACCCATCCCGCAACCTACATTACAACCAAAATAAAGTCCTACTTGATCTTTGACTAAATAAGCTCAATTAATAGAGTATTATACTATGGGTGAGCTTAAGGTACGTTTTCTGTGGCACATGCATTTCATTTATGAGAGTAAGTGAATTCTTTCTATCTTGAGTTTCGATTTGTTCTTAAATTTTATTGTGTATGGAACTACTCTTTATCTTTGGTGTAAGGACACATGACTTGTGAAGGAAAGGTAATATCTTTGGCCTTTGAATTAGAGTAAGTGAGTAGGTTTTTGGAGCTTTGAATTATGTGCAACTTTATTCACCAGTTTATTTAATCGAAAGAGAAATATTTTGGTGATTATCTTTGCATTATTTTGTTTGGTTTAATTTGTGATTCTATTAAGTAATCGAAAGAGCTTGTTGAATTGTTAATTAAATCAAGTTAAGATTATATTCGGGAAACATTTTCCTGAAGACTAATTCATTAACGCATGCTTGCATATGTTCATAGTGCTTATATTAGTTCACCTTGTAAAGCTAAGATTTAATCGACAAAGGAGTCTTCACTACACGTTTGAACTAATCATCGAGTGAATTCGTGAGAATTATTACAACTTTAGAGTGAATTGAACTAGGTTTAGATCCCAAATAACTATCTTGCACATATTCTGTCATGACCCTTATTTCTCCCATTGATATTTGGTGCCGCTCAACTCTTATCTTTCTGTGATCAATTGTTATTTGTTTTAGTTTCATAGTTAATTCTAATTATTAATCATCCCAACCAAAGTGTTAATCATCTTGAATAGTGTTAAGCTAGAAATTACTTGACCATTATTTAAATCCGATTTATGTGGAGACGATAATTAAACTATATTATCTTTAACTTGTGAGCATCAATTTAGTATTGTGTTTTGCGTTCGTCAGTGGTCCATTTTACTAATACAGACGTAGAGTTGTCGCCAATGAATATATTTTATGCAAGTGGATGAAGGTTTGGTTTGCTTTACAATAGTGCCAAATGAGGATTTTGCTCTTTTTGGGAACTAGGCACAAATGAATTTCTTAATTGGATATGATCTTGTGGCTAACAAAATTTCTTCTTGTCTAATGATTGCTCTAAGCTCTAAATTTGGGATAGTTCGTACGCAAGATAAGGTGGGATAAAATATGATATTAAATTTACATTATATTTGATTGACCATATAAATTTATCCCGTCAATCAAACATAGTATAAACTTAGTCCTAGAATAAATTTATACCGTTAATTAAATATAGTATAAACTTAATCCCAGACGTAATCTTGGATATCCCATCTTATCTCACCTTATTTTATCAAACTTGATATTATTTTACTTTACCTTTCAGGTTAAATAAATTAGTTTAAGGATTATAAACTCCGAATAATTTAGTCTGTAAGGAAGGCTGTGAATGGGGTGACAAGCTATAAATGTAATGAATTTGGCTCTCTAGCTTGTATTCTTTTATACCCCTTATTTGTTAACAAAAATTATAGAATATAGTTGAAAACTATATAAAAATATAATTACTCAAAAGTATTTAAAAATAGTAACTGAAGAAAATGACTTAACTTCCAATATAATATTTGTCTCGAGTATAAATCTTTAAGTTCCCTTGATCATCTCAATCCCCCACATAAAATGTCTTTGCTCTCACTTCCTCTCCCAATCCCAATTCCCCACAGCTCTAAACCCCCTTACAACACTCTTCGTCTACACAATTCTCGAACTTTCCACTTCCACAAAAACCTTAGGCTCTCCGTTTGGGCCTCCGGCGTTCCCGTTCACCGGAACTCGGCGACTTTTCCGGCGTCCGGCGAATTTCTCCGTCAAATAGCTGCGTCTGCTGTTCTATTTATCAGTTTGGGTTCGGCCCTTTTTGCCTTTCCCGCTGTTGCTACTACTCATGTTCCTCCTCAAGTCCCTTCTCTAACTCAGCTTCAGGACCAAGAATCTCAAGGTATTTTTTTTTTTTTTTGCCAAAAATCTATTTATGGATAATGACTGAACATGTTGGATCAATAACTACAATTTCAATTTTTAAAGTATATTATGGCAGCATTAGTAGTATAATTTACCAACACCTGATGTTTAGGCTGGACTAAGCATTTTAGCCTTAGCGGGTAAAAATTAAAGTGCAAGTAAGTTTTTACCATTCCCCCGCTTGATATATATATATATATATATACCTCTTACACATCTCCTGTTTGACATTTCTATAGAACTTTCATAATTTTCAGGAGTTCGAATTCAAATTTGTTAAACTATTCAAGTTTGAAGCTTTGACATGATATTTCTCTATCAAAATAATATTTCACTATTGCTATACGTATATAAGTAAGATATATGCCAAATTAACAGCTTAAATCGTGTATCCACTTGAATGTCGTGTTATATAGTATGGAAAGGGAGGGCTCATTTCTCTAAAGCAAACAGAGTAAATGAACCGTAGGTGAATAAAAACACCGGATTGAGAGTTGTTATCCAGAATGTAGGTATTAAGCTGTGGAAATGCAAGTAGCTTGTGGAAGGTTTGAAAGTGAGAGTGCAAGAAAGAGAGAGAGAGATAAATGGGAAGAGAGGAAGAGAGAGGGATTATGCAAAGATCAATGTAGCTTTGTTTGGGTTAAATTTGGCTAGTGAGACAGAGAAAGGTTAAGTTTTATCAAGTCAATCCATCATGTTTAGTGTGAAAAGATGAACGATTATTTTTGTTCCTGTTGATTACTTTTAATGCCTCTCTTCTTAGTGATATTGCAAGTTTCACCATTTTTGTGTTGGCCTTTGATGTATTGATATATGAATGTTGCGTGAAGATCTCGACCAGAGTTTCATTTTCGCTCTGTCCCTCTTTATTTTTTACTGTTTATTTTACTTATGGTGCCATGGGTTTTGGATTACATAGGCTCTGGAGTTGGAAATTCGGAAAATGTGGAGGATATCGATGGTGAAGAAATTCAAGCAGCATTTGAGAAATGGAAGTCTAAGACGTATGCTTTGACTGTCCCTCTAAGAGTTGTTTCTCTTAGTAACTCTTTTCCTCCTGTATGGCTCAAGGTCTGTTAACTCTGCTCCATCTCTCACTTTTTTACTTCCAGGATATGATCATTTCAGACTTTGTGTGGTGTAAAGGTTGTTTAAATAAGTTGCAAGTAGAGATTTCCATATGTAGGATCAAAGAGAGATTATGATGTTATCTTGGTCTTCTCTTGCTATTCTACTAAGCCCTGGCTTGGACAATGAATTTCTATGTTAAAGATACCAGTATTTTGTGTGCCACCGATCGTCGATTATAGCATTTTAGCCACAAATTTATTGTACTTTTTATGCTGATCCTTGACTTTAATACAAAACAAATTTAGAGTGCGTATAATCAAGTAGAAGAGTTATTCCTGTGGAGAAAAAAGTGAGATTTTAGTGGCTTCGAGGTTGCATGTTACACATGAAATGCTGTACTAGTTGGTTTAGTTGTAAAGTTGGGCAAGATGAGAGAAGAGTAGTATGGGGGTAGAAAACTAGAATTTGAGTTAGTTTGCAGCTAACTTGCTCCGACACGGCAATTTTGGTGCCGCACCGTGTCGACACGACACTAGTGTAGGTGTGGGTATGGGATCCGTATCGGATTAGGTCAAACAATTTTGGGTACTTTGACCACGACGGACGGAAAAATTCGAGACTAGATATAATTTAATTCCCGAAATCAGAATCAAAACTAGGGTAAATTTGATGAAAATAGCATACCTTATCTAGGAAATCAATTCTCTACTTGTCTATAATTTGAGAATAAAAAAGAAATCCACACTTCACAAGTTATACGTAAGTATTCCACAAAATTTCTCAGTATTTAGAGATATTTTTATATATATGTATATATACTTTGAATAGCCGGATCCCCGCAGCCGTATCCGTCCTTGGATCCGTATCCCCAAATCTTAGAATTTACATTTTGAAGGATCCGCACCGTGTCGGACACCCGCACCCGTATCCGAGCAACTTAGGTTTGCAGACCACCGAATTAAAAGGAATGGAAGAAAACAAGGAAAGAGGGTTGGAAATATCTTCTATATTTTTTTAAAATTCCCGTATCAAAATGATTTGTTTTCATATTGATGTTCACATGGAATTTTAGAGATTACTGATCTCCCGACTCTAGTTTAGATAATAAGAGAATATTAGCAAAAAAGACATTAATTGATTGCTGTATGTAATGTCAAATGGTAGATTAAAATGAATCTCTTCTGTAAAAGCTACTGGAAAAAGAAAAACACAAGAAAAGCTACTGTATTGTTACTGTCCTCACTGCTATATCAACCCAAAAATACTAGGAAATGTATAATTATGTAGGTTCTCCATTACTTTAAGAAGCGGTTATCATTTGCATCCTAGTGGTTGTATGCTTCTCTCAATTTTCTTTCCTTTGATGTCATTTCTGCTTAGCTTCTAAATTGAAGTCCAAGTTGATGTGCTTTTGAGCTTTTGAGGTCTTTTTATAATATAAGTACTGTAGTTTGCAAATGATCCTGAGTTCTTATCAAGAACTTTAGGACATTGCTAGATATCACTTATTAGCTTCCATTCAAGGCTTTTCCCCATGTTCCCTCTAAAACACTTATTTTATGTGCAGCGCATCGCTGTTACTCCTATCGAAAAAGAAATCAAGTTCACTGGACTTGTGTAATCTATTATGCATTAATAAGCTGCTTCAGTTGTCATTCAAATGATGACAACTCTGTGTGCAGTCTGGAGAATAATGGTCTTTGCTCATTGATGTGTAGGATTTCTTGCGATCTCAAGGGAAGAGAGTGAGACTACGTTCTGAGTTTCGTCAAAGCCTGCAAGACATCTTTCATGAACTTTGTATGCCTAATCAGAAAGGAAAAGTTAATCCTAAATCTGCTTTGGCTGCTGATATTGTCACTCTTGGTGATACCTGGCTCAGTTATGCCATTGAGAAGAGGTTAATCGAGCCGATGCATGATTTAGAAGATGAAGATTGGTTTAAAAATTTAAGTAACAAATGGAAGGTAAAACCATCTTCTTTTGTTTGATGAGGAGTGACATTTGCATTTTGCTGTCTTTCAGGCTGTCGGTAGCATCCCTGGGTGCTTTTTGCCTTTACTTTCTTTTTCATCTTCTAAAGAGATGGTCTGCTTCTGAGAATTCCCAGATTGCCTTGTCGCAGAAAACTGAACAAGGCTTTGATATTTTTTATTTTAAATCATAGCCTTGATGTTTTTGACAATGCCTTGTCCCTCAAATCAACTATTACATGAGAATCTGTTCACTTCAGTGCTAGGAAATAAGCTTATCTACAGTCTCCTATTTTCATGCCAGGCTGTTGAAAGCAATATTAAGATTTACATATCTTTAGCTACAACTTTCTATTGAACTTGAAATCCATATTTCATCATTCTGTTTAGGTTGGCAAAATGTAAAAGAGTGCCTAGAAATTACACACCTATCACTCTTGGAAAATTTGGAACCTTACTCGACATAGGGTCCAAAACCTGACATACCATTTTCTTGACAGCACAAGGGAAAAAGAGCGCTTGCATCATTAGCCGCTTGTTGACCATCACCTAACCTCACATGAGAGGCACTTCGTCTTGAAGCCTGAACCATTTTGTTTATTTATTTTATTATTTTATTTAGATGATATCTTACATCTCACCAAAATGTCCATGCATGATGGTAAATTATATATTACTAAATTGTCTTTTTGTGGAAAAAGAAAAAGAGTGCGTCTCTTCTATTGTTCTGTATTGGAAATATCATCTTGTTTACTTTGGCATCTATCTTGTACTCGGATTCCTTTGATAGTTCCCTTTGACTTTAAAATAATGTCAGGTATATTTGCGCAGGAGCGATGAAGGGAAATTGGATTCTCGAGGTAGGATCTGGGCGGCTCCGTATAGATGGGGAAGCGTAGTGATAGCTTACAAGAAAACCAAATTTCAAAAGCGTAAAATGGCTCCTATAGAGGTAACGTGGCTCTATATTTAGAGTATCACTATTTAAAATGGAACCACGAAGGCTGATGCTTTAAATTATGCTCTGTTAGTTTATAGTAGCCAAATAGGAGTAAATAACCTTAACCTTAATCCTATATGTATTAGGAGTAGGACATGTATTATCTATATATAGGGCTCATTGTATCATTGTATAAGGAAGATATAACATATTATATTCTCCCGTACTTTCTCACATGGTATCAGAGCTATCGTGAGAGATTTATCGCTGTGCATCAATTCCAGCGACTCCGGGAAGAGAAATCAATCAACCGAAAGTCTTTTTCCGGCAAACACAGTTCTGCC